>JAHZNC010004444.1:0-17620 GCA_027744095.1 Zhuqinia jingwanae | reverse complement strand
ATTCATAAGTAATTTTTATGTAATTTCATTTATGATACATTACTGCATACAAACAGTTTATAGGCGTCTCGTGAAGCGTTTTTAGGCAATAAGTTGCCTCAATAAATATATACCTAAAATAACTACATATATTTAAAAGACTAACTTGACTATACTAATATACTATAAACATCTATTTTCCTCCTCTAGCCTTTTCCCACTCTTTTTTCAACTCGTCTGATAATTTATTTTTAAGTTTCAACGCTTTATCTTTTGTTTGAGTGTCTTCCATAATTGCTTTTGAGCGATGAAATAAATAAACTGTTAGCTGTGCTGCTCTACGGACAGGATACGATTCGGCTAGTTTGTTTATCAGATTTTCGTTATTTGCTAAATATCTCAAAATAAATCTGAGCACCATAATTCTGCTAATAATGTAATTCTAGTGGACTTCGGCAGATGAAAGGGGCTACACGTGGATGTTGACAGTTGACAATGCAAGGTAAATCGACGTAAAAAATATCAGTATTTGTCAGTTGTTCCAATTTGAAAGCTTTCTTCTGCTGGTTGATATAACTTTGTCATGAAACTTTATGGCAGCAAAAGTTCCGCTTTCTATGAAAACAGTAACAAAAAGCCTGATTCGGCTAGTTTGTTTATCAGATTTTCGTTATTTGCTAAATATCTCAAAATAAATCTGAGCACCATAATTCTGCTAATAATGCAATTCTAGTGGACTTTCGTCAGATGAAAGGGGCTACACGTGGGTTGACAGTTGACAATGCAAGGTAAATCGACGTAAAAAATATCAGTATTTGTCAGTTATTCCAATTTGAAAGCTTTCTTCTGCTGGTTGATATAACTTTGTCATGAAACTTTATGGCAGCAAAAGTTCCGCTTTCTATGAAAACAGTAACAAAAAGCCAAATTTAGTACTTTTAATTAAAACCCTATTCTTAACCCCATAACTGAACTTACCTTTAAACAGCAAAGCCTTCTGACAATTTGAAATCAGCTTATATGTACGTAACCCACAGATATTATGTGCTATTAAAATTGATTTCCATGGAATACAAAATATTTTCATATTCCAAACACGTGTGCAAGCTCATCAAATGCCAACTAGATATCACCATTCAATCTGCAAAATCAGAATAATATGATGTAATGTATGATTATTTTAAACATTACACACACATTCAAACATGTTTCCGTTATAATTTTTAACTTTTAACGCATTTCACCTTATAGTTGCACTGCCGTTTGTTTATTGCATATTGCACAGAAGAAATTCCGATTGTCAGCTGTTGAGGATAACTGAGGCTGACTGTTGATGCCCGGTTCCACGCAAAGTAAAGATCGAAGTAATTACAAGGACAAAGTAAGTAAACAAACAATCAACTTTCAAAATTCGTACTTCATGAAAAATCAAATTGTTACATATGTACCTTTGTTTTTATGGAATTCTATTCTACTCATCATCTTCCATCTTCCTTTTACATAAAAACAATAACAAGCACAAAACAACAATAAAAACTGTAACAAGCTCCTTGAAGCACATGAATTTGGTATTTTTAAAGCTAGCGGCTAAGTGTATAAACGCCCCTTTGAGATTTTTAGACCAATTAGAGCAATTATAATTTCCTAGAAACGTATCATATCTACCCAATTTCTGCTTATGCATAATATGCATGTTTACTTTATGTAACAGAAAATAAAATAAAAATAGCAAAAATACGTTTCATGTGTATTTACGTAGTGCGGGCAGATACATTATATGTGTACACACCATAAACCACATTACAAACCGTTGTAAGCAAGTGTCGACCTAATGAGCAGTTTAAAATCAACAGCTATTTGAACGATATAATTTAAATTTAAGGTACTAATTTAACTTTTGAAAGTTGGAATATCTATTAACATCTTGCTTTGCAAGTTTACCGTTTTGATTGTGATACGAGTGATTATTTTTCAATTGAATAAATACGGACATATAAAAAATTAAAAGTTAAAAGATACTTCAAATTCATAAGAAGTGTTTGTATGAATTTATGAGATGGAACAGGAATGGATAGTCAGACTTGCACAGAATTGTTATTTCTTTCATTCTTGTGTCCAAAAACAAACAAGGGTATTTGAGTTAGAGTAGGATTGCCATCTGATTGCTTGCATATCATCATATGTGGTATACAAAAATGAAAATGAGATAACGACGACGGGCTCTTCTGCACTGCACGCTGTGTTTTTTTTTAGATTGGACATTTTTAGAGATAAACCTTTTAGCATACGTGTTGATAGAGAGTGTGTGTGAGTGCTTATTGTGTTGAACGAACGGAATGAATGGAACTTTGGATCTACGTGCTCCTTTCCCATTCCATTCTTTTGTTGATCAGAGAGGAGGATAAAATTTGGACGAGTAAATAGATGTGACGAGTGGAATTTCTAGTATACCACGTTACGTTAAAAATGGTGTGTTCAATATAAAATATTATCAGCCTTTTGCTCAACCACGTAGTTATTAAGTTAATCAATATTTCTGTTTAATCGAGGTGTAATTTGTGATTACAAACTAAATTAATTGTGAAACTACTAAAAATATAAGTGGATTTCTTGTGAAGAGCGAGAACAGCAAGTAAAGAAAACACTGAAAGTGCTACGCTTACCTATTGGTGAAAATAAGGTTAGACATTAGATAATTATTGTGTTGTAGTAATTATTTTAAATTCAACGATTCGGGGTGTTACAATTTAAAAATATGAAAAAATATTACTACTAGTCTGCTTGTGATTTTCAATAATTAATGCATCAGCTGTCTACTACTGGAGATAGGCGGATTATGACTTTGTGATTTAAAATTGATTACATTGCATTGTGTCAAGATGAGATTGGTTGGGACAACAAAATATTAAAAATACTTCCTGGTTTAGTCGTGTGTCCAATATGACGGATTATCAATCTACTACAGGCTATGTGGCATATGGCTTTTTACGTCAGCAGTAAATAGGGTAAACTCGAAAGGACTTTTGTGAAATAGAAGTTTTAGATCAGGGTCATTGATTCAGGGGTATGGTATTTGACTTTTGGGCAAGTTAATTTGGAAATTATTATTGAGGAATTCATTCAAACCATAACTTTTGAGTCAAAATCTAGTTTCCGAAAGAATATATGCGATAAACGAAAGTTGAAAATTGTTTTGATGTGTGTTACAGATTGAATGACTTGCTATTTTGCTATGCTCAGTGGAATGTCGAAAAATATCGTGTTTCGTTTCTGACGGAAACCGAATGCATTTGTCTAGTTTGTATATTTTCTCATTTTTTGTAACAACAGAAAATTGGTTTATTTTGAATTTGTCAAATTCATTTCTTATTTCTTATGTAACCATTATTTCATTCTATCTATGTAACTCAAGAAATTTTTCCGGTGTGTTTTCTATTAAGTGATTGCACTTGAATGACTTCAAGTTCGAGAAGTTACTTTTCACATGTTAGGTCAAGTAAAATGCTGGGTGTAGAGTAGAACTTATCACTTTACACTAACAACCTACATACATAAACATATATTTTCATCTCTGACTCAAAAACTTGAAAAAATTATATGGTCATGATTACGAGCAAATCTAGTGCCCCATTCAATGTGTTATGATAAGTTGCTACATATCCGAAAATCCGATTGAAACGTATGAATTGATAGTAATATCATCACATCTTACAGTTGTATTGTACAATTATCATTGTCACCCAAGTTGATATTGATCTTACTGTACGGAGTAAGACGCGCGGCGATAGATATATTGATTTGTATGTAAATGTAATTAATGGGAATGTTTGGTTTTGATTCACAGGTGTCGGGGGAATGGATGTGTTGGCAATATTCCAAAACTTAAATCAACGTGTGTGAATGTTAGGGTTCAGTTGTGAATGGATCCTGCATGACTATGGGGGATGAAAAAAGTGAAGAAGACCAATCGCGGACGATGGTGACTTCTGCCAAGAAGTTGTACAGGTAAATACAGTAGTATTATTAGTACATGGTTCATCAAACTTATTTTAAGACAAAGGTTTATAATTATATATATATGTATATATTCTGTTTTGTATTTTCAGCACTATTCAAGAAATGGGCATACAAATAGACAGCCTGTCATCACGTTGTTTAGAAGTAGAAGATTTGTTTGCTCACGACTTGCAAACTAAGCGATTTGCAATTAAAGATTGCTGTGAAAGCCTTTTCAACTTATCTCCAAAGACTTATGGCGTCGTTGCAAGAGAGAAATTATGGCGGATGGCCTTATATGACGCCGTAAATCGAGCTCGAAGGATTCAAAGGGTATCGTCAATTCAGTCATTTATATGTTCTAATTTCTAAACTGCTAACTGTAAAACATATTTATTAAGCCGTAACGTACTCATAGAATGCATCATTTAGCGAAAATATTATGTGTACCATTGTTTGGCGGATTACAGATTAATTAATAGTAGATTACAGATCAACATTTTACTTGTTCGTATAACACTACTGAGTTGTGAAAGCTAATTGAAAGAATATTTTGTGTACATGTAAATGGTTTATTTTTAATTTATCAGGACCGGCCATGGACCCCGACTCAGCTCGATCTTGTAAAAACGCATTTATTAAGTGGTGTTGGGGTGCTCCAGTTGTACATAATGAAGTTGAAGGGGCTATGTGAATCTTCAAAAGATCCTGTTTCAATCCGAACTGATACAATGGACCGGTGGCTTGAAAGCAATTCGATTATTGTTTTCAAGGATCCAGTAACACATGGTAAGTTCTTTTGAAACTCTAAATCTATCTTAGATATAAGTCTACGTTTATCTAAAGTGTCTGGATTAAGAAGAAATAATTAACATTTTTAGGTGATCGTGAAAAAACCTGGATAACCGATTTGGTACATCTCTGTATTATAAATATTGGAGATCTATATCGCTATTTGAAGGAAATGCACTCAAAGGCAAAAGAGCAGGACGCTGTTTTCGACGCTTCATTTTATGCGAATGCTGCTCAAAGTCAGTACACACAAGCATTTTTGTTGTGCCCTGAATCTGGCCTTGGATTCAATCAGCTCGGAAATTTGTTCTGTGACATTACCGGTAGTCTGCAATCGGCGTATTACTTGCTATACAGGTAATTATTATTTTACGCTAGTAGTTTGTGTTGTATAAGTGTATACGAGTATACACTCTTAAATTAACTTGTGTTTAAAATATGTCGTTTTATAGCTTGCAATCGGTTCACGCATATGAAGGAGCATATTCCAATTTGAGACAACTTCTTGATAGAAAAATCGTGCAGTACGCAAGGCTGCCAGCATCCGTGGAACCAAAAGCATTGGACACGTTGGTGAATAGCATCCTGTCCTTGATGTATCACTTCTTGTATGAAAACACTCATCTTCAAAATTACGAGCGGGTACACAACTAAAATGGATTTAATATGTAATTTGTTTAACTTTCAATCATATACATTAATTTTAATTTGATAATTTACCAATGTTTACAGCACTGTCAAGAGGCATTGACCAGCTTCAACGAAAGACTTCTAATTTGCGATCCTGAATTGGACGAGAGGTTTCTTTTTCATTTGTCAACAATTTGTGTCATGACGGTTTGGAGATTACAAGCGAACAGTAAGTTTTCCTTTCCTTTCACACTTAAACATTTTTGTTAATTTGTCAGCAGGAATATAATAAATAATAATGTATGTATACTGTATGCAACCAATTATTTTAATGTTTTGCAGACTCTGTTCACACATCTGCAGCCGTTGCCTTTTCCATTTCGGTTTTTTGTCAGCTAATTAATCATTTGTCCGCCATTCTTGAAAAATATGCTCGAGTACGATCAAATACATTGCTGCCTATGCCTGTGTCACCATCTCCATTGCCCTCAGAAGCGGATCAGGCTAGTGATGTGGCGAGCAGTAAGAACGATAAAATTGATGACGAAGCAAAAGAATCTTCGGACAATGAACTCACCGATCAGAATGGATTTATAGTTCCGAAACGCCGTAAGCGAGTTCGTCATGTCCGAGGAGATTCAAACAGTGAATCCGAAATGTCAGACTATGAAACTCCTGAGTTCCTTTGCTCGGATGAGGAGGAGTTGGAAAATTCTGGGGATTCTGATGAAAATTGGAGTGACGAAGAAATTGATTATGAAGAGAGCGGGGCAGATGAAACTGATGACGTCTCTCAAAGAGGTGGGAGTGAATACAACTTCAAAATAGAAGCAGGAAACAAAGCTTTTGATAGTTCATCTAGTAACGGTCAATCAGAGACGAGTGGATGTGAAGGTCGAGCAAGGAAATATGGAAACGATGGTGAAGAAAAAACTATTTCTAATAATGTACCACAATTACTGGTAAATGGACTTGCCAAGGAGAAATTCACTATTGATCCCGAGGATTTGACGAAATGTCGTTCTCGAATTGAAGCAACATTGGCTGCACTTTCTCCTTTCTTACGTTGGATACAAACATCATCAGTAATTAAGGATGCGCTAGCTGCAAACGCAGAAAAGGCATTTCTTGAAAAATTCTGCTCCGTCTTGAATGTACTGTTGTCCCAAAATTGGCCTGAAGTTCTCTGTGGCATATCTTTGGAGGAGCTCAAAGAAGATTGGAAGACTCTTTGTGCGGGTCAAGTTACTGAGAAAGATATTTTTAGGCTGGAATTGGACGAAGACCGGTCCATGCTAGGTATTCCCCAGTTTCAAGAATATGTGAATACATTACAGTTAAAACCAGTAGCTGCTGATGATGCTGTAAGTTTATGGTTACAGAGATTATTACATTACATATTTAACAAACGACAGTAGGAAAATTAGTTTATGGATTTTAATTTTTGAACGATTTATTGTGACTGCGTAGCTGGTCGTTCGATTAGGAAGAATGATAGCTTTCGGGTCATGGATTGTTTCTACTGAAAGCTTTTCCGTTTTGTACTCGGCAGAAGAATTGAACTTTTTTGTTCCATCGCCACAGACCTTGAAGGCATACTTGCTAGAGTCAAAGTTAAATCGTTTGAAAGAAAAGTTAGGAAACCGGAAAAGTGATGTAAGTTATTACTATTTTTTTTAAATGTTAAATCTTATATATTATTGTCAACTGTTGTGCTACATAAAAATTCACTAAACAATAATTGTTGTATTTTTTTAAAGGAGTTGGATAAATTATCCCAAGCTTACAAAGAAATGAAAATACGTGCATTTGAAAAGGGGTCGGGTTCATCAAATCGTCGGAATCGTGGTGACCGAGACGAATCCAGAAGAAGAAGACGACGTGGTTGTCGCAGACGGAGGGGCATGCCATCAAAAGATCCCATTTATGCTGTTGTCGATTTGGAAGCCCTCTTGAAGAGGTTCAGAGATGTGAAGCGAATAGCTGCTAATAGAAAATTCGTTGTGGTTATTCCCAATTCTGTTTGGAAATCTTTGGATGTGTTGAAAGACTCTGAAGAAGACGAGTCCAAAAATGCACGAAATGCTTTTCGGTGGCTTGAAGCTGCATTTGCTCGTAAGCATCCTGGATTTACATTGCACAAGGATCAGCATAAATTGAAAATTAGTTTCCCTTATCCAAGGGACCCTGTTGATGCTGATGCATGGTAGGTTAATATTACTCCTTGTTTCACAATATGCGGTCCAAGGTGAATACATTTAAACTTAATTATATTTTACTATGAAGGGAATATTTTGACATGATGGAACATTGCAATTACATCATGTCTACCTTACAAAAGACCAATCAATCAAGGTCTCGGTCGACCGAGGTTATCTGGGGAGATGTTCGTGACAAGTGTCGAGTGTTTTTCTTGACTGGAAGTGAATCCCTGTTGAATACCAAGATTCCAAGAAGTTTTGATCCAGTTAAAATTGCACGGAATGTCGGTAAGTTGTCACAAATATTATAGATGCACTAATATATTAGTAATATAACATTAGATTGTCTCCGATGATATTACAACATTCGCGTTATATTTAATTTAATTTAATCAATATAAAGGGATATATGTGGATTTCATCGTTCCATACCCTGATCTTGGTCAAGGCAGAAAATGGAAATCTGTGGCAAAATCAAACGGCTGAAGCTTACAAACTGATATTACGACCTGAAGATGCAAACTTACTTAGGGAAGTTTTCTTAAACGACTCTATGATTCAAACGATTCGGTGGTCGTCTTTCCTTCGGAGATGATGTGGCAATGCTTTTGCTTGTTCAATCGTTTTCACGACACGATCGACGTCAGAATAGTATCGTAATGTAATTACAACTAATTGAAGGCAGGGAAAGATATCGAATCAAACATGAATCATTTCGTTAGAAGATTACAAGTGAAGAAAGAAGACATCCGCACCCACTATTCATCGCGGATCCAAACGTTCTACAATTCGTTTTCCTAATAATATTCAACAATGTAAGCCCAATCAAAATGCTTGGAAAGCCTCTATACTGAAGCAAAATGACGCCATCAACACCAATTCCAGAGAAATCAAAATCACAAATTAAAAAAAACTTCTACTTTTAAATGGATGAAGTATGAAATTGTTTAAAAAGAAAAATTGAAATCAATGTATTTCCTTATACGTGTGTTAACAAATATTTATGCAAATGTTTCCAATGTACTTTCTAACTGCGTTCTACAATATCACTCCTAATGTTCTTTTGTAGTTCATAAACGTATTTGGCATTTGTGTCGACCTGATGGTTAATGATTTGGCTGTCATTTAGCTAGAATGAGTTGTTACACTAGATATTGTACTGAATTTGAGTTTAGTATAATTTGCTGGATAGAGTAAGCCAGAGGTTTCTTTGTTTTGTAATGGAGTGGCTTGTCATTCAAAAGTTGAAATTAAGAGTGCATATAATTGTAAACCTTACATTGTCCAGTTTCCAGTCACCATTCCGCCAAATAGTGAATTCAAAATTGATTATACCTAATAGCAAGACCAACAAAAAATTTAATTTAGCAAAAGTTTAAGTTGATACAGAGGCAGCAGCATACATCAATACCTTTATATACATATTGAGCTATTATTTTTATTTAACAGACTCAGGGTATATTGCTGTTTGATTACTTTTGCGAGAAAAAAATAATTTAATCTTTATTTCTTTGTCATTGATTATGAGTGCTAAAACAACGTATTGCTACCAATTTAAAAGCGTACTGCAAAAGTAATATTGGTATGAGCACACGTGTGAGTAGTGAGTATACTGATAGGTAGAGGATGAGAATGAATGTTTGTGTTTGTTTTGTCTAAGTTTTTGTTTTTTGGTAACATTAACACTTTATCAGTTTATTAATAGGCAGATTCTAAATTTTTTTAGAATTGGCTGTTTCTTTTAATTAATTAATAAATTAATACTAAGTCGAATTCTTTTGTTTATTATTATGTTTGTGTAAATTACACGATCAAAATCCTTATATTAACAATGAATTATCATGATCTTACGAATAAATATGCTTAGAGATTCTTCAATTAGATAATCATGGGATATTGTAGTGACTTTAATTTTAATAACATAAATCCTGTTGAATTTCGTTGCGTTCATACTGACATTTCGTAGCAAATCTGTTGTATTCGTATGTACCATTACTATTACATTTTAATTGAATAAAAAAAACCATGGTCATCCCTCTGGTAAAGTTAAGACCTGAGTAACCTCAGACACGGGAAGATGAATTCAAGGATTAATTATGTAAACTTTTCATCGTATCCATTTCATGACTCAATTTCATAAAACTATTCGCCTGTCATGACAAGTGATTGGCCATAAACGAATACATGTGTTACGTTAGAAACACTACTCATGAGTAGTGATTAGTTGTTTTATGAAATGAAGTCACGTGTAGACTTAATTTTCTGATCATGTTTTCTTGGAATAAAATTCAAACTTTCACGCCATTTGGACAATTATTTTTATTGTGATGTACTATCACCACAGGTAGCCGCTAAATAAGCGCAACAAGTATTATGAATATTACCTTCAAATCTTGTGTTAAATAATTTTCATTAATTTTTCTAGAAGGAAATTCACGAAAAATATACTTATACATGAAGCTGCATACATATATCGTTTGGCAAATCATATAAAAAAATCCCCATGTTAATTAAATACGAGTTTTGGACACTTATATAAAACTCGGCCAATAGTTCACCTCAGACCTTCAATTTGTTTTGGGTCAATCTGCAGTGCAGATTCTGCACTTTTTTTATGGATAGTAAAAGGAAAATTTAAACTTTACTCTTAGCATGTTTTTCATTTTTAAAAGACTCATTCTAGGTGGACCTCCAGGTACACCTTAATACATTGAATTGATTTATTTGAGTCTAATTATAAGTTATTGATTTTTTTAAAGTAGCTGATTAGGTATATACATAACTGGGCATTGATATCTTTGCTCAAATGTCTTCATATTTGGTCTTATAATCTCAGAAGCCTAAATTGATTTTCAGTCCGCTATCTCATCCCCCGGGGAAGTTATAAATGAAACTTTGATATATTACATTTAACCAATAGCAAGTGACTAAATACACCAGACGTATTATTCGATTCACCCACAGCTACATATTTACAGATCTTACAGCTTTATTCCTTTTTATTGCCCTTTTCCTAACGTACAGTGTTCACCTTTCAGTACATTTCCATATATTTAGTATGAAAATGTATGAAGTTGAATATTGGCAAAAGCCCAAAGTTGAAGGTGCAAAAGGAACGTAGGTGCAAAATTACCCCAAGATGCAAAATGGCATAAATATCAACTCATACAATTTCATGCGTAAAGTGAATCAATTTCATCATCAACAAACTTTTAATTACATTTTTATGTATTTCTTTCTGTCAATGACAGACTGTCATATACTTATCATACACAAATACAATGGCAAACAGACGTGGTCAATTACGGCCACATGTTTAATACTTCCTTTAGCTAGAAACTATGGTAGTTGATCCTTTCCTTACCGATTTTGGTATGCATGATGGTAAGGCTAAGGCAGGATTATGCTGACTTTTAAAAATGTTTTTGGAACGTCGTACTAATCCTATCGCCATATGAATAATGATTTCACAAAGGAGTTCATATCCTTAAATAATCAAAGATTCTTTCGAAAATGTAAGGAGCCCCCCGACCATCCTAACAACAATCAACTAATTAATGAACTAATAATTAGCAACATGAATTAATTGACCAACACGTTCAATGGAGGAGATTTTTTATTTATTATAATTTTTTACGTTACTTTAAATTGTGGCTAAATCTTTTCGTGGAATGTTAATTTAAAAAAGTTTATTTCATTGACCAACTTCAGAAATTTACGAATTATCATTGTGAAATATTTTTGTACGTAGACTTAAGGCCACATGTTTAATGGTTCCTTTGGCTAAGGAACTATGGTAGTTGGTAGTTGATCCCTTCCTTACAGATTGAAATTCTGAAGTTGATGCTATGATTTGACATTGCCAAGTAATTTCCGATTTCTTGATGCAAAATCGGTCAATTCACAATGACCCCTTGCATCTTCTAGCTATAAGAATTAGTTGTGCATTCCACCCTCGGATAACATTTTATTCCATGTTGGTTTAGTCTTTATGTACTCAAGCTTAGCTATACGACAATGCAACAATGCAAGACTCATGGTGATTTTAAAATTGGCATAATTAACATTTGACCCATATACACACATACATACAAAGCTAATTCTAGTGGATAATTCTTGCAATCTTTCCATCATAACTTGTTTGGTATGAATATTCACGAAAATTTGTGCAGAAAAGAGGGACCTTGACCTTATTGAATATACGTGAGATACAAATATACCAGGTTGGGAACGATTAAATATAAAAATGAACAAGAAAATTATAAAGTACTAATTTCCGCCAAGGGAATGGAGTTAGAAATGTTTCCTAAAATACAAGCTGCGTTCCCACGTTGGGTTGGACAGCGATACTGATCCTTTGACGAAAGTAGAATCCTGATTTAGGTTCACCAGAGACTTTCAAGAGGAGATGACTTTGAGTTTTACCGAAATCTTATGCTTCATAACCATAAATGTTCATACGTACAACGTAATGACGGTGATCAGTGGTCACTGTGCGATTCAATGCGGTTACGTTAGGGGTCGACGCTTGAGTCGAAATATACCGTTTCCTGGCTACGCTCGGAAAATGTTTAAAAAATAGACATGTGTACATATTTTACATTTACATAAATGGCTTGGTTATGCTAATTTACTGAAGATGTAAATAGGAAATAATGTATAAAAAATTATTCATGTTTGGTTACAAAGGTTGTTTGTTTTGTTTAAGTGAAGGTAACCATATGGAGTTGTAACTTGTACAGACAGTGTACAGAGTAGAATAGGATGAGTGCACAGTGAAATTTTAAAAGTCAGGTCAGAAAACGTTAACCTTGTTCAAAACCTGAACTGTTTTTATCTTGCTGATGCAATGTGACTAGCACTCTGAGCGCAAGTACACACTTTGTTGTAAACTGTACTAACGATCGGTCATTGGCAATTTTGTTTTTCTATCGTCTACCGTTTTCTTGTGGAGTGGCCTTCTGCATTAATTGTATGTGAAAATTTGTATCGATGAGTATCACAGATTACAATTAAAGTTCGTGTTTAAATATAATGACGTGAGTCGTGAGTGAATTATTTGTATACTTTTGACTTGATAGTGCAAAAAAAAGTGTAACTCCTATTCATACCGCAATCCAAGTAGAAATTTTTATTTACATTTGAGTAAAGACATGTTTAGTTGAATTGAAATCAAAGTCTTATATAGCTAAAAAAAAGTGAACTTAATATATTGGTACATCGAAATGGAGAGTACAGTGAGTAACCATATAGTAGGGCGAGGGAGGGGCAGAGGAAGGGGTAGAGCTCGGAATTTGGAACAACGTCAATGCAGTACCATTACGGAAGAAGACAACCCCGCTGCAACAAAAGCTTCTTCCTTGACACCAGAAGTCTCAGGTTTATTCGCAGATATCCCATCAAAATCCGAATCACTGTCGTCAGTCGAACAAACGGACACTACCGGACAAAAAGAAACGTACTGTTATATTGTCCCGACAGGGGGTAAAGTGAGAAGTAATGTTTGTAGCAATAATGTTCGAGAAAGTTCAAAACAGGTTGGCATGAAGGTACTGCCAATAAAAATTAACTCATTTGGATTTGTCGCTAGTACATCAACAATATCAAGTCCGCCTGTAGATTCCTCGGAGGAATCATCGTCGAAAAGTTTTCGAAAGTGTCCATTGTCGTATTTTCTGCCAACGTATTTTGAATGCACCAAACCGTCGCAGCGTTTGAACATACTCGGATCTTCTCCTGTAAAAGTTTTGAAAGTGCTAGATAATCGTGGAAATCTTTGTGTTGCCTTTCAGGATAAAGACAGTCTGGTAAATAACTGCATTGTTATGTAGCAAAGTAATAAAATGTCATTTATTATTCTATGTTAATTATTGTTTTGCCATTGTCATAAATATGATATGTAAAATACATTTGTTGATTGCAGACTAGATTCAACTGCCTGTTACAGCATATGGGAAGATTTTATTCCTCTCCAGAGGGCCTTTCAATGTTAAAACCAGGAAAATATCTTCAAAATGGAGAAATTGTTGCAGCTATTGTTTCGATGTGTTCGGAAGTTCCAGTATATCGTAGGGTACAGGTACAGAAGATTCTGGAAGGAGAAGGATGTTTTAAAAAAGCTTTCGCAGTCGACATTGACAATCTCAGTCATTGGAATATTAGAACTGCATTTGCCCTACATCATGCGTTTCATAATCATCCTTCTCAGGTCTTCATTTGTATAAACAAGGTTTCCAATGTATACTCTCTTATTTTTTTACTTTCAAACTAAAATGCTTTATGAATAAAAAAAAATTTCAGGCATGTCGCATCCGTATTCGTAATTACAAGGATTTGTATCCCAAAGGAATTTTTGAAGAATTGTTTGATGATCATGAGAGGTTTCTTAAAGTTATGAATGAGTTATCTTACACGTTCTTTGCATCAATGATTGGCCGCAGTTTATATGTATCGAACATCTCAGTGTCAAATGAAAATGGTAAAGAAATGATTACCGCAGAAGTAAACCTCGATGTCAACTGGCGTTTTCGAACTATTTATATGGAATTATTTAAAAATTATTTTACTCCTGTCACTCCTGAGGTAAGAAACAATGACCTTGCAGCATAAAACATTGAATGCATTGTGCATGTGTATTTCCCCTATTAGTTTTGGTAAAGACTCTAAATAACAAGTTTGTTATTTCACCAAAACAGATAGGAGAGGTCTACCGTGGAAGGATAACTGATGTGCTAACAAACGGAACCTTAGGCATATGCTTGAAAGATTCACTTTTTGAGCCAATTGATCGAATTTTGAATGAACATGATACTAAAATACTTGCTAGAGATGTTGTGGGAAAGGATAAAAATGAGTTATTGAAGACAATCGGGGAAAATAAGTGCAAAATTTTCATTGGATTGAATGAGGACACACGTAGAGTTTGTCGAATATTCGTCCAAAGCATTTACGGGGACAAGGTAAAGTAAATCGTATATTAATGTACATATCTTGGCTTGAAATTGTATCAAAAATTGAACGATTAAATTAAAATTAGAGTTTATTATTTGTTTTCCACTCTCTTCAGCTCAAAGTAGTTTTTATGGACACTGGCCGTGAAACGTTTTTAAACATTGATGATCTTATCTGTGTAATATCTGATTACCCAAAAATATCCTCAATTTTGTGCTTGGTGCCTCCACAGGTAACTAACAAAATATATAAGATACATTTCTATTTATACACATTCTGCCCGAATTAAAATTAACATAACTACAGTCAGTGCGAAGACAAGATTTTTCTAAACTGCAAACTGTATACGTTACTTGACTTGACAAAACTTACGGCTTAATGTTACTAAATGCTCAAATAATGTTAACCTTTTTTGTTCCTTAGGCTATACGATTTCAACTTTTCGGCATTTGTAAATTAAGTCCTGAACAATGTCAGTATTTAAATCAGATGGAAGTCAATTTTAAGGTAGTTTAATTGAAAATTTTATGACCTGTTAAGTTAAACAGATGCCACGTTTTATTTTGCTATATGCTCTTATTAAGTTGTTTATTCTTTCTATACGTAAATATGTAGGTTTGTAATAATCTCAATGTTCACAACGATTTGCTGGAAGTGGAGATTATTGACCCACATAGTTCAACATTTACACTAAATTATCGTTTGGCATCTAACGAGACAAAGCTAACTTGAGCATCACAAAATACTACATAAATACAACTTACTAATTATGTTTCACATTTAACAACAAATCTTCCTGTTGTAAAGTTACGGGTCATACTTTACTTATACTGTTGCATGTTACAAAAATGTAGAAAGATATTTGTATTATTATTTATATGTAAATATTAGTCTAGTCAATAAGTAAAAACTATGATTTTGCTTTAGACACTGAATTGTTTATATTTCAAATAAAGATAATTTCGATATCAATCGGTGAATCAGAAACACTATTGTGTAGTTAGTTGTACTAATTATTTTTAAATGCCAACATATTTTTATATATTGCTATCCGAATCCGGAATATTTCCCATATCTTAAAGACGTCTACAAATTCACATTTAATGAGAGCTTGCACATGGTAGACACGTCTAAAAATCCAAATTAACTCTTGTCAGAAATCATTGCAATGCGTGAAATAAGAAAACGAAAGAAAGTGAAAAAGAGATGCAATCGGGCAATAATAATGCATGCATTTTTCTTGGTTTTTTAAAGATAACCATGCTGATTATTGTAAAAAAAAGTGTTACAAAAATAAGAGAAAAAAGGAATGTTTCATGAAATGAGTTTTTCTTTGTAAAAATGCTATCAGACAAGATGAAGCCAAATAGTTTTAACCCTTGCTCTGCATTGCAATACGATTCCAGAGAGCTTTTTGATGATTTTCTCATGACATAGTTTATTTACCGAAAATAAAGTACGTTACAAACAAACAAAAAATCAAGACGAAAAGTTTGTTATGTTTAGTGGATGTCAACCACAGACAGACTTTATGGCACTCTGAAAACCAAAATTTGGCACTGACACATGAAGTCTTTCGTATGTGTGTATGAACACGGCTTTGTTGCTTGTTGTTATTATTACCCGTGGAATCTTCTAAAGATGTTAAAAATCTAATCCTATTAACATCTGCAAGCGGTTCTCAAATAATTTATATTTAAGTTCCTAAAAAATTGAAAGCTCTTCGAGAGAGAGAGAGAAAAAAAGCCACCATCGTTGTGCTCTTTGACTTGTTTCATTCGTTTCTCACTTATCCGCATGCCTGTACTGATTTGATATAGTCAATGTGAAATGGTACGGTGCCAAAAATGTTGTGTTACTGTTGTCATTTGCTCTTCTAGTGATTTTCTTATTTCCGATTCAGCATGATACATAAAACCAGTCTTATTATTTATATAAAAAGTGCAATTGATGGGCAAAGCGATAACGTCTTTGACATGTAAAAAAGACACTGAATTGAAAGAAAGGAAAGCTCAATGAGAGTATATTTTTGATGCATGATGTGATGTTAGTATGTAGTAGTTTTCAGTAAAAAAAATAAACCCTTAGGACGGTTACCATTATGAAGAAGTATCGCAATCGGTTAATCAAGAGTAATCTTGTATGTATGTAATTCAGATTTAAAAAAAATCTAGTAACTTTATAGACAGGAGGAAGACAACCAACCACGGGCATAATTTGAAAGTCATTTTATACCCCCTAGAGATTTTTGGCCAAATAATAAGATTCATGGTCATGTTACATAACATTATATCTAATTTTTTATCACGCAAAAAACAACTTCCTTTTCTTAATTGAGTAATTATAAAACTACAATAGGATAACATGTGTCGATGTCGATAGCCCTTTTTCAAGATGCTTACTGGAAGGAAGAGATCAGGTTTCTAGTGCTTCACTTGGCGATATATTGAATGTGAGCGCATATGGCTTGACAGGATACACGGACGACAGGCTATTCTTTTTTCTTTTTTAAATCCCATGTAAATACAGTGATACTTCTTGATAACCAACCAACCGAGAGGCATTTTTCATTTCAATCCGAAAAAGACGAAAAGTAAAACGTTAAACATTAAATAATTTGTTTGTTTTTACAAATAAAGTTTTTAGAGGTTTGTGTGTTGTGTTTGTGTAATGTGTAGGTCGATGTATGCTATATTTTACAATTTCTGTTACACAAGCTTGCACGCAAACTAAAATACACTTTATCTCTAGATGATAGCACGTTTGTTGCCGTGTTCCAAAAGTGGGGTTTGTCAATCAATTATCAATTTGCGCACATGTTCACAGCAACAGAGCGAGCGCAAGCCAACAGCAGTGTCACAGCGTTACACTCGGATCGTAAAATGGAAGCCAGTGAACCGAAGAGTGAGAAGAACGCAACATCGCAGAAATTGAAAGGAATAGAAAAAAATACAATATTAAATGTTCAAATAAGCACAGGAATGAAGAGGAAAAATATCTTTTTCTTGAGCTGATTACCATAAAGTTGCCCGTAAATTGCATGCTCTCACAGATTCCGCTTGTCAACGCGG
>JAHZNC010004443.1:0-17798 GCA_027744095.1 Zhuqinia jingwanae | reverse complement strand
GTGGAAATAGTATGTGGCTGATGCATTGCACTGTATACTCCATTTGAGCTTGATAGTAAGGGGTTTTATATATTACACAGATTAAATATCATATGTTGTTGCTACTGACGGGAGTTTTCCCAACGGGAGTTTTCTGTACGGCAGTTTTCGTAACGGGAGTTTTCTCAATGGGAGTTTTCCTACTTTGGGAGTTTTCCGTCACGGGAGTTTGCCTGGAACCGTTTTCATTGCATGTTATGAAAGGGTTGTCTCTTTGAGTATATAGTACCATGGCATAACTCAACTGATTTATTGTGAACGTTGTAAATATAAACTTTGCATAGGCAATTTTAATACTTTAGAGTATCCGATAATGAAACTTTGTCTGTGTGCATGTGTCACCAATATATCCCCTCATATAAATAAAAACAGATTTTTTAATGTTAAACTAAAGTGAATTTTGTTGACACACTTTTATTATACTCATCGTACCCAAAGAAAACAGTTCATTCAATCCAAGTTCAATAATTATATACTATCATCGCAAGTATCATAGATCAATAGTATATAGGTGTACTTACACCAGGCTATATCCATGTTCATCATCTCATAATAATTCAAACGCTAAATTGCCACATAGAACACGTACAAAACTCTAGATTATGTTTTTACCGATAACATCTTATGTTGGTTGCTTAATAGAACCATCAATAGAAATGCAACACGAAGAATAAACCGTCGCACCAGTAGTACTACCAAATACCTACACAGGAACTTACTACTACTACGCATGCTCATTCTGCTGACTTTTGGTACTTCCTTTGGTTCTCTTACTTACTTTGAAAACTTGTGTTCCGCAACAGCAGCTACGTCAGCGCTTTCCTCATCATTATCAAACCTGAATATTCTTCGCTATCACTATATACAAGGATAAATTTAAGAAATGGATCAATAGTTAACGAAAACGCATTAAAATGTTATAGTAAACCTGACATAAGCAACATATTATTTATATGTGTAAAAGTTGCTGGACAAGGAACATTTCTGGTCAAGCTACACTGCATCTCTCCGAATGATCAAGCCATGATCGAATGCAATCATGCAACTTTGAAAGAAACCACGTTAGTTATTAGCAACCTGTTTCCGTAGTTTTGTCACGTCGTCGTCATCATTACATCTCATTCTTTACAAACTATGCCAAGAGAAACATTTTTTTAGCTTTGCTTATCTTCCTATGAGAGCAGCTACTACTTCACCATATATGAGTAGGGCTTTTCTTTCTAAAAGCTAAAAAAGAAGAAGAGTTTTCTCATAGTGGAAGGGCTTTAACCACCAAGGCACAAGGATAAAAGATCATCATAGTAGTAATCATGATAATGATCGTGTAAAATCTTCCTCAATGAGTGAGTCCAAATTATTGCTGCCCAGAAAAATCTCGGATACTTGTAGCAGAACTGCTGCTACTACTACTACTACTACTACTGCTAGCCAGACGGACAGGAAAGAGAAAAAGGATAGCAAGCAACAGTCATCGACCTCATCGGTTTCACCTGTATCAGGTATGAAGATTTACAGTACATGTACCCAAGTATGTAATATTTTGGATTCTGTTTTGTACATAAACATATTATTACGCTTGTAAGTAGTATACGGAAAACCCTCAAAGCTACGTTATCTCTTAAAAAATTCAGAGTCGAGAAAAGCAAGTAAGCGTGTCTTTTTATTCATTTCACGATTCGTTTCGTTCAACAACAGTCGAGGAGTGAATCCCACAGTTGTAAAAACCACCGCCAGCTTATTATAGTAGTTAGTAAAAATGCTGTTCCTTGTTTTTGGTGTTTGTTGGTCTGATGCTGTCTGAATTTTGCCTGTCACATTTTTGAGAACTTTTGTAGCAGACAGACGTGTTGTTTGTGTCATTAATGGAAGGCTATTTTTATACAAAATTGCATGCACAAAGTAATAAAAATTAAGGACAACTCTTTTATGCTAATTAGTGAATTCATCTGTGTTTCAAGTCACAAGGTTGGTGGTATGTTTTTTTTTGTTGTGTCTTCAAAGATTGCGGTCAATCAGTTCATCAAGTTATTTGCATTCGTATCCGTGTTTTGACGCAGTTTTAAATGCAAATTAAAAAAAACAGTGAAGAGTTTGTACTGATGTTATAGTGAGTGACGTTTGTTGTAATTTCACAGAAATATCAGTGAGTAAATCCGTGACATTTCTTGACTCTGTAAAAATGAAGGAGGAGATGCAATTGGAATTTATTTTGAAATCGTTGGTGGCTGGAGGTAAGACGCATTTTTAGAAATTTGTGGTTTTCTTCTTTTAAATATACATACATATATTTAGCATTCCAAATGTATAACCTGTACCAAACTCATGCACACATATACAACAATTTTAAACCATACATTTTATGCTTTTACATGATAATGTTTTTGGTTGAATATTTAATAACTTTTCTAACCAATCAATTTTAATATTACCTATTCCATCTACGACCTTGGTTAAATCAAAAACGTGATAGAACATGCCTAAACCTATAGTCCGCTGAAAACGTAACATTAAAAAGTTAGTGTAGGTAATATTTTCACATTGTAAAACCACGTAAAGTAGTTGGTATCACACCTAGTACTTTGATGGACAAATATACGGAAAATGTGATGATATTGAAACCATGATACAATATCGGTAATTTTTCCCTATACGCAATATTCTTATTTCCTTTTCTCAAAGTATAATATACGTACTAAGTTATAAAGTGATATCATGGTTTACTCATTATTACATGGTCATATCATGTTATATGTGTTTACCTATGTTGTATGTGATATGAAACAGATAGGTAATCCATCTTATTGAACGTACGTTCGTACAAACAAGACTAGATAAAATATCATTTCACCACGATTAAATATATGCTAGCTAACTTAATGACACAGTCGTCAAAAGTACCATATGCCACAACACATAAACCAAAAACTATTTACCGTATACGCGCGACGCGAACGAAATAATCGTTAACGTTATGTATGGTCATGAATCATGACTCATGTTGGTAATGAAAACGTGGAATGCGTTTTAAGATGCTGTTACTTTTGACCACGCACAATTGCAAGAACATAACATGACCAACTTACGTGCAGGCGGATTTTACGGCTTTGCAAATAGTAATGCATCAAATCGCAACCTAATTTCTAAAATGACGTTCCTGAACAATCACTCATTGTTTGCAGCAAGCCTAAAACAATATACGTCAATACAATGATACTTAACAATAAGCTACACTACTAGTAATTAATTTTTACCTTTTGCATATACAGGTGTTGCGGGGATGTGTGCAAAAACAGCGGTAGCCCCTTTGGACAGAATGAAAATTTTGCTGCAGGCACATTCGAAGCATTACTCACACCTCGGGGTATTTAGTGGTCTGCGAGGAATTGTTGAAAAGGAACGGTTCTTGGCATTATATAAAGGTAATGCACATTTAAATATTTCAAATTTAAATTTACAGCTGTATTTACTCGTAACTCTTTTCGGTATTATCATCAACTTGTCAATTAGATAATTTTTTTTACACATTAAAAATATTATCGATATTTTTTGTGCGTCTTGATTTCGCACGCATTTTATAGTTTTTAAAATATGAAGTTAAAAAATATGCTTAATAAGTTCCAGTTATTTAAATATGATGATGATGATGATGTTTACAGGTGACAGGTGAGCACATGTACTCAGGGATTTATAGTTGTGCCACCCACATATTCCGGGAAGAAGGTGGTATACGAGCTCTTTACAGAGGTTTTATTCCTACCGTTTGCGGAATGATCCCATACGCCGGACTGAGCTTTTATTGTTTTGAATCATTTAAATATATTTGTATGAAATATTTTCCAAGTAAGCAAACAATCAAACAAAAATTAAAAAAATAATAATAATTGTAGAACACTTTTTTAGATGCATTGAGGTAATATGTTGTCACATTTTTAAATGCATAGCTTACACATGTAAAAGTCACTCAACCAATAGTGGAGGATTGGTATTACTCCTGTATGCAAAGTTGTTGTGCGGTGGTGTTGCAGGAGCCGTTGCACAAACCGTGGCGTATCCTCTTGACGTAACACGAAGAAGAATGCAATTGGCAATGATGGATGAAAAGACGAAAAAGTTTGGGTAAGCAGATATACTTTATATTTTATGTATCTTTATTGTTTGTAACTGAGATTTATATAATTCACACACTCATTTTTTCATCCATGCTTACCAATAATCTTCATCTTTTGTTTGCTTTAACATTAATATATTCATTTCTTCCTTTTATGTATGTGTACATGTGTGTATTATAAAACTTTGAATAACTTTTTAATTCACGTCTTTTTTCACACTGTCTTTCTCGGATTTGCACATTTACAGAAGGTAAAATACATTTAATAACTTCTTCTTTTTACTTTATCTCTATTTTCATTATTAAAAATTGTAATTATCATAGTAATCATACAATGATGTACGAGACGAATTAAATAAAATTGGATTTGCTATTATTGTACTTCATATTTTTTCAGTATGGGAATGGTATCAACAATAAAACTAATCTACCAAGAGAACGGGCTAATGCGGGGCCTGTACCGAGGCATGAGCATAAACTACTTGCGAGCCATTCCAATGGTTGCAGTTAGTTTTTCCACATATGAATTGGTCAAGCAAACGTTGAGCTTGGATACTGGACTCGCCATAAAGACTGGATAAAAATGAGAAATTATCAAAAGCTTTTTGTCGCTGCTAGTAGCAGCAAAGAAGGTGGAAGCAGACTGATTGTTTGTCAATAAAAAGAATATTTAAAGCAATGCACCTTCTCGAATTATCCACTACTATTGTTTGTTAACTTAAATGATATTTTAGATTTTAGTGCTCTTTAACAAAAATATGCAAGTGAAGTCTAAAAAAGTCGAATGGGTATAAAAATATATACATGGAAATCTCTGGGATATTACAATTTACTAACAAATTAACCATAAGTGTGACAAGTATTATTTTTCCATACCAAAGATTAACCAAATTTGACCATGACTCCTAATTCTTATATTAAATATACTCGTTCAAGTGTCTAATACACTAAGATACCTATTTACCATGTTTTCAAACTAAGAATTTACATTCAAAACCAATTACCTTCATAACCTCATTATTTACAGCTCTGCAACAGTTCCTATATAAAATATTAAATTCTTTTTTTTTTGCAAAGCTGAGCCTTAATTAACACGTGAAATTATAACGATAATAATAACTTTAAAAAATCAATGTTCACAAACAATGTATGTATAATATGTAGATGTATACAATTAGTAATGTAGCTTATTTCTGATAGATAATAAGTTATTGAAATGTAATATTATTTTTTCATATTATAAATATTTCGTGGTGACATTTATTCTGTTTAGGGATGAAAACCCCAACAAGTCGTAATGTTTTCAAAAATATAATTTGTTTGATTTTTGTAGTAAGAGTTGTAAGATTAATGTGATTGATCGTAAAAGAAATTTATTCATTCAACGCCAACGCGATGTGAGTTTCCGTTATATTGCGTGCAAGAGGTTCTTGTTTCTGTGATTTCTATGTGTAATTGTATAGTTATATTTCGCATCAATTAATATTGATCATACTTAAAATGAAGATTGTTAAACGTAAAAGTAAAATTGTAATTCTAAATCAATCTACCTTTATTGATATAATAAAGAGTGGATACACAAGCATACAATATGGACTATTCCAGAAAAAATATTGTTGAATTGTTAAAATTTGATTTTTGACTTTTAATTGGGATTATTGAAATAATATATCACTGAATTACATACATTGTTCATTTCATTACAAAAGACGATGAGTTCCTCTCACAATTCATAAAACTTTGAAAATAATATTGCCACCCACGTGAACTTCTAACGAGAGTTGTCCAAATGGCAAATGTTGTTTTCGTTTCTGTTCCTTCTTGTTAGCGTAATGATCATCGTCATCATCTGCAGGAGAATCTTGCATATCCAACACAGCAAACTCACCCCACCCCATTCAATGTTCATTTTCAACATTTCAATGCACGCATGTTCATTCCGTTCCATGAGGTTTTTATAAGTTCAAAACTTACCCCCAGTTTGATTACTAATTCCAAGTGATTTAAAAGTTAGGTGTGGATTTTTTGGCAGGTTTCCAATGCCATGTACCGTATAGTCGTACGCAAACAGGCAATTTATTGTTTCCAGGATTTCTGCCTCAAACGATGATTTGTGACCAATTCCAAACGAGTATATTATATATGAGAAGGTTTAGCAGCCATTTCATGGCCCCTTTTCTGACCATGATTTTTGTGTTCTTCGCATACCCCATTTACCTCCGTCCTCTATGAATGCCACCCGCTGGATAGGGTGGGGGCAGTTAAAAGATGGTATCAAGTAGTTCCAAAAGCGAATGTGGCGACTCCCACCCCAGGGATCTACTTTACTCAAATTGTTTTTATTTTATCCACGCATGTTTTTGAACAACTAAGTGATTCCAAATGGATTTTGAAATCTGTAATACTGATATAGTGTAGGTATGAGTATTCAACAATTCCAAATATTTAAAATATGATGAGACTGAACAGTACTAGAATTGTACTTGGTACAATTATTGTGTTACTTTTCAAACATGTTCACAGTTTTTATATTTTCCCTTCTCTACTCGTTTTAAACTTAAGTTTTCTCTGGATGTTGGTGCAAATCTGACGGGGAAAATTTTTCTGTCCAACATTTTCTAGATGAAACCTGGGGATTTAAAGTGGTGAATTATTTTTATTTTTCCCAGCTTTTGAGTAAATATAGTATGCTCTTCAGGGCTGAATTATAGTTGGCTTATTTACTACACGAAAACGGGTTTCATCAAAAGCTTTGACATTATAATTTATCAATAACCTTAGGTTCACATTAGATTCGCGGTCACCAATGCCGTCAACTCAAAAAGGCTTAATCCCAATTTTGCAATTTTGTTAAAAGAAGATTAGCCACATTAGTCTAAATAAAGAGCACTAGAGCAGAAACAGACAAAAACCTTCTAATATTGAATGTGTTATTGCACAGTTAAATTTTAAAATTGTTCATAGGTCATAAATCTAATGATTATGATGGGTTTGAATTGAAAGAGGCAAAACGCCACCTGTTCACACGATTCAAACAATGACAAACTGTCATTGACAGTCAAAATACCAAATACCTGTACAACTAGAAGAGTCAAAATTGGCACATTATTACCATTGTGTATGTCCTTTACTTAGAAATATTTTATCCCAAAATTGCAATTGGTTTTATATCGCATATATATACGCATACTACGTCATAACACCATTAAAAAGCGTTAAAAATATAACTAGATATGTACCAAAGAGAACATAGTTTTTGCTTGGGATTAATGACTTTTTACGAAATGCAATTTTTTCTAAGATTTGTTAAGAAATTTTTGTGCTTGGGCTTGAGATGAAAAAAAGAGAAAAGGGTTTCGGTGTTTTTGGGTTCGTGCGCACACATGGAACAATAATCGAATAGTGTGATTTTATATCGTGCATATCATCAATTATGTTTAGTGATTGATGAACTATGAATTCTTTATCTTTTTATGATGAATCGACTACAACCATGTAGAAAGGAACAATTTTGGAACCTCAAGGTATATATTATGCAAAAGGTGTTCCTAATCCATTGTGCATTCCGCGCTTAACATAATAGCCAACTTAGGTCGCCCATGACGCAAAAAATTCAACGGATACCATTCTCGACATGGTATTACAATTTTGGGGGCATAAATATGTCGCTGTTTTTCTTGTCTGATTGTTAGTAATTTAGCGAGTATGTAATATGTATAAACACGAAATTTGTATTTTTTAAATGATTTCAAAATTATTTATTGAGTTTAACTGAGTCATTTTTAATCATATATAATATGTAGGTATATATTTATGAGCTTGTCTCATTAATACAATGTCGGTATCACATCATTATTAACTTATTGTGTTCGTATTAAAAATAAAACGTAAAATACAAAATAATTAAACTTCACTCACGGATGAAGTATACGAAAATTAGCGACTGGTTTAAAGTACTTGATGTATCGGTAAAAGATTTATACGTAGAGTTTACATGTAGGTGCATATCAAGTGAAGTAAGTATAATAGCAACAGCACTACTTTGTATAGTTTTCGTGATGCTGGACAGAACTTGAAAACTTGAAATCATTCGATGGGAGAAAGAGGAAATTAATATTATGTATGTATATCTGTACCTACTAGTATTATACCTATTCACTAATGCATCATCATATATATCGAATAAGATGTGCGTAAAGTTAAATATTGTAAAACTAAACAAATGACGATTTTTTTTATGTTATGCTTCCTTGGTCTTTCTTGAGTGGTTGCGGATAATGTAATTAAAGAGAAGCCTTCCGAAAAAGAAGAGTAGAGAAATGTGAGGAATCATGGACCATTTGATACTGTTGATTGTTCTGGCGCATTCTCTTCCTTTAGCTATAAAATACAAACACATATTGTCAATTTTTTTTGAATTGAATAATTAATAAAATGCATTCCTCTTAAGTTTATTACAATTAATTAATTTTAAATTACCAATTTCTCTCGCGGTATAAATCTGTGTAGCCGTTCCAATGAACATTTCAATCACGTGTAAAACTGCGATCGTCAATCCCGCAGTTCTTGGTAACTTGATGTTCATTGCCTAATAAACAATACGAAATGCGTATTTTATTTTATTTACACAAAAAATATTGTGCATGTGTTCATCATTTTTGATGGTCTAGTTATTTACCTTCAATGAAAAATAAAAGTACATGACTGCAAGAACGAAGAAATTTGTTGAGCCAATCCAACGACAAATGGGTTCTGAGTCTGGGAAAATTTGCCATGAAATGAGCAGAGCCACTACATGGTGATACCTAACACGGAAAATGAAAATTACCGTTAATAATATAATAAACCGTTGTAACACATTATATAACGCTAACTTTTCTTTGCGCATGTGTTGATGTCGTGTGCTTTGTTTTTACCAGTAGATGAAGAGAAGAGGCTTCTTGGTTAGTACAATGAGTACTGTGTCACCCAAAAATATGAATTTAGAGAGACAAAAGTAGAGTCCCCACGTGGCGGCTGGTTGATTGAGTTCTTCCCTGAAAATGACAATTTTGATGTCAATATGTCAATTCAAGCCTTTTCTTCTTTTTTTATAAATAAGCAGCACTTTTAAAGGTAAAAAACTCATATTTCAGTTCGTTTACCTAACACAAAGAGATCTATGCACCCCATCGGGCTTCCCTAGAATTTCATACAATTCTGGAGCTTGTCTAAGGAAACCGAATAGATTGATAGCTGCCATTGTGAGATTCCACACAACCAGAACGGAGCGGAGTTTATACGCTTCACGGTTTTTCATATATGCTTGCACTCCAAATACTATAGATAAATAGGTGGCGCACACGTAAAAAGGAAGTGTATAGTAATCTATCATCATGTTCTGCCACCACACCATGTCGACAAGTTCAAAGAAAAAAGGATGATGTTTGGGAGGCTGGACGTAGCTCCAGTCTTTTGCTCCCTCGTATGCCAGTGAATGGTTCATATTGGACATTCTGACGGGCTCCTGTAAAACATTTGAAGAAAAAAACACATTCAAATTTAATGACAATAAAAAGAACATCAAAATGCACATATGTATTTTTGTATAGTTTACTTACGTTCATTTTGAGTCACGTTATAAATGTAGTAGCGTTGACTCAATACCCGAATATTTGTCCACTCCAGCTGTTTAGCACTCAAAAATTTAATCCACTGAAATTCAAAATTGAAAACTAAATACAATACTGACACTACTACTACTACTGCACACAATTGTGGGAGAAGAGCACATGTATGTTACTTTATCATGTAGCTCACCAAAATATCAACTTTCTTTAGCTAGTAGCGATAACCCTCACGATATTTTCAATAATACTCAACCCTACTAATATTAAACTCTAATCCCACCATGATACGTGGGCTATTTATAACGGTCTAATGGTTTCTCTACATATAAAACAATAGCCAACTTGTTTTTCACTTTTTTTTGCTTACGTGTATAGCTCAAATCAATCTTTAAGTTTCAAAGTGAGAAAACTTCATAAGTACTCTACTCTACGATCTTTTCGTGTTTTCAAAAAAAAAATCAAGAAAAAATTTACACTAATAATAACTATAATAGCCACACAGTAATAATAGCATAAAATTTCGCTTTAAAGGCACGCACCAGTAACTTTCTGTGATATAGATTCGCTGCCTACGTGAAAAAAAGTTTGCCTTTTTTGACGCTTGTTCATACAAATAGTAAAGTAATGTATAACACTTGTTGTTGTAATAGTATTTACAAGTAACCAAGAACCGATGTATATGCATTCTTTCTTACGCGATTTCAACTTTGTTGCTGCATATTGGTTAAATAGACCAACAAATATAAAAGAAGTGGAAGTAGTATAAGAAAAGTTTCTAAAAAATTATCTTAAATGAATGATGCCGAACGCTGACAGGACGGTTGCACCAAACTACTTGTTAATAAGTTACGTGGACGCATATGTGCATACTGCACCTATGACTTGCCAATAAAAAAATTAGTGAATCCAAATTTGAAATTGAGTTGTAATGTTTTTAAATTTTAACTCAAAGTAAATGAAACCAAAAAGTAGCGAAATGATTACATAATTAGTATGCTAGCAACTGTTAAATATACTAATAATATTGATAGTTTAGCTTTATGCTGTTATACCAGAACAAAAGGTGCAATCTACTAATTTAATTGCCGCGTGTATGTATTTATATTATATTTTTCAGCACCACAGCAAATTGAATAAAGTTGAACAATTTCTCAATCACAGAGTCACCTGCAATCGCCTGTGTATGTATGTATGTATGTATGTGTGTACCTGTTGATGTAGCAGAGACCGACGGAAACACGCAGATGCAAGCAAATTGTTTTGGCTGTAAAAAATATTACCTGTTATCACTTAGCGTTTAGAGGTACAAAAATACTATTAACTGTGGAGAAGCCCGTTTTGAATTGGCAGCATAACGAAACTGTTAAACTGTAATTTTTAGTATAGCTAAACAAGCGTGTTTTTTAAAACAAATGTAATAAGGCCTTTTCAATAATATATAATGTTATAGTTAGGAAGCGGTATAGTTAGAATTTTGTTGTAAGGAAACTGGTGGCACACTTTGTGCCCCTGCTTCTACTAATGATAAGGTACGAAAGTTGAATGTAGTCTTTAGATGGTTGAGGATACGAAGAAGGTGAAGATGAATGCAAAAGCGAGTATATAAAGTAAGTTGTATTGCAAGTATTTGTTATTATATTGTTATTACAAGTAAATTCAGAGGTACAACGAAATAAAAACTTCAGGACAGACTTGCGGTGGTGGGTACACCTGTATTGCTTTCAGTGGCGAGCCTACTTGTTGGCGTTGAGATTTTTTTTCTTAGATGATAACTCGGCTCAAAACAGAATGGGATAAAGAAAAATGACAGACGAGCCCAAAAGGTATATGCTAGCATTGTGCTGATCATGATCATGATCACAATATCAACCTACATACCAGATACCACCATGTTGAGATGTTATTGTTATTTATTAGTGTAAGTATTTTGGTATAAATATGAGAACATGGCATGACATGTCTTTACCACCTTAAATAGAAACCGTTTGAATTTCCAATGGAATGAGAATTAATGTATGTATATTTATGGTATATCTATAAAGTAACATGATATTGTCGTATTTCTTCAGATTATATTTTAGGTGGGTTCAAATACAATTCAAAATTTAATTAGAAGAATACATGTTACCTTGCATATTATTTTGAATCAGACGGTGGACGTGGGAAGAGAGCATGCTTATTGTGAACCTTCTTTGCTTAGACAATGGTCAATATGATGTAGCACTAACTATCGGTAGGCCAAAATTTTGGGAGACCAGACCAGTGAAAGGCTCTCATTATTTCATTAAATTGTACAGCAAAACACCAAAGCCATACCAATTCAAGCAAGCCACTCGCAGTGGACCTATAACGGCCACAAAACTGTTGTAAAATGGTCAATATAATATATATGGTGTATGTATAAAGGTAAAGTTCAAGGTGAATTACTAGTTTCTCTTTAAGAGTTTCATAAAAAATTAAATAAAAAATTATTGCCCATCATATCTTTTCAACTAAGACATCAACAGACCAGCTTGCATTCAAAATATATGAAAATTAAATTATTGCAAAACATTTTTTGCTATAACATAGCATGTCACATTCTTATTATCATATATACCCATACGATATAATATGGCCACATGAGATTTTCATGAGGTTCACCTGAACTTTTTTTTGTTCTCACCAAAACAGGTTAATGTAAAGAATTGAAAATTTAACACTTGTTCACCCACCAGCGTCGATTCTTCAAATCATTAGAATTTAAATGCTAAAATATAACTTACCAAATGGCATGTAGATAAAGTCACAAACGATTTATATTTTTAAGCGATGTAATGATATTTATTTATTCACTTTTTGTATAATATTTTACTTAAGTCAATCAGACAGGCTCAAACTAAAGCATTTTAAACTGAAATAAAGCTTCCATTTTTTGTCATGAACATTCCCAATGAAAAATAAATGGCATGGCACAATGTAAGCTTTTTAATGACGTTCTCGCCAATTGTCAAACAGCAGCAGCACTAGCACAATGTAACACGAACAAATGCTAAAGTGAAAATGAGGGTGAACGGGAAGTAGGAATTTTTTTAGAGGTCCACCTGTAACTAAAACTGCTGCGTTTTTGCTTTTCTTATTGTCACTGTGTGCGTGTTGATGAATATATGCTCGTCCTGGTTTGGAGACAGAGTAATACTGTATAATGGTAGTAATCAGTCAAAAAATACCTGTGTGAGATAACCATACACACACACAACCCTTTTTATTTCCAATGTTCAATGTTAAGGTGATGATGTTGTATGTGGTGGTAATAATAATATTTTTGTCCAACACATTATTATGAGTATATAGCCAAATACATTGTGTAATGTTGAACAGAGGAAAGTTAAAATGAAAAAACTGAACGAAATGACCGAAATTGAAAACATAAATAAATATGCTGGCTAAAGTAGTACAGTAGTGAACATAAAAGTAGTAGTTAGTAGTTTGATTCACACAGGCGAGGGGGTTTTATGTCATACATTTTTAAATACTACTTGCTGGTCGAGGACTATGTCGGGGACATTCTCCACGATTTTCCCTTTACGGTTTAATTTTTGTCATGTTCTTTGAGTATGTACTATGTACATACGTCTTCTTTCAAGAAACTTTTTCTGTTTTGCCAATCAGTACACGACACAAAGTACATAGTCAACTAAATCAGTATGCATGATTTTACATGGAGTCAATGGTTTGCTAACCGTCTAGAAGATCGAAGTAGTCAAATGATTGCTGTATGGGTATGTAAAAATAAAAATAACTCTTCTTGTTGTTTCATTTTAATTTTCAGGTATATGTATATATCACATTGAATGCACATTTGCATTGAAGGGTACACGCCCGTAATGTATGTATAAAAGGTATACAATAATTACAGGTGAGTAACCATAAGTAATACTTACTGGCGACTGAGTGTGTGGATACCGTGTGAAGTACCCTGCATTGTCAAGAAATTGCCTTATTTCTTGCATTGGTGAATGGTGCTCGTCAAGACATATCTACACTTCCACAGCACTACAATAGGGAAATGTAAGGTGTGCTGTGCACATTATGAGATTAAATTAGTACACTTTTGCTTTTATTGTAATTGGCATTTATTTTGAAAATAGGTCGACTTTTTCTACAAAAACTTAGGTATTATCTTTTCATTCTTGTAGGCATGTATTTATGTATATATATATATTTGACGTTTTTCCAGAGCACCTTAATCGCTGCCTGAATGTTTTCACCTGCTTTTATATGCTGCATTTTACATCGTGAACGTATGTGCTTGTAAATATTACTAATGCGGACAAAGAGTATATTTTCTAAAGTGTTTTTCTTTGTTTAGTTCTGATGCATCGACATTATTTCCGAAATATCATTTCTCGCTTTACTTGTTTAGTACAGTGGAACGGAAGAATGTGGAAATCAATCACGAAAACGATTTAAAATATACGAAGCTGATATCATGTGTTGTTGTCGACAAAACTGGACGGTATATTATTCAAATTGTTTCAATGTTATCTGATATACTGTGTCTATTGGCAATCATAAAATTATGACAGTGATAAAAGAAAAGTTTTATTTATTCCACCACCCCCCTCCTCCAATATATATGTACTCATTTCTTTTTACACATTAATGAAATAATTATCTAATTTAAAAAAATGGGATACTTATTGCACATTCAACAAAAAAGGTTATAACAAACTAAATTAAAGTGAGAAGGGAATTTATTTAATATAAGTGAGATATAAGTTTGGAAACGATATTGTTCAAGAACAAGTACATAAATGAAATTAAAGTAAATAAAATTCTTCCTCCAAAGATTGAGATGGAGGAGGAGTTTACATAACACAGGCGGCATTTTCCCTTTGGATTACAGTACTAATCATTTGAGTTTAGATATGCCTTTGATTTCGGTTCTGCTGAGATGGTAAATACTTCTTCCTATTGTAGTGATGAAATCTCGAGTAGCTTGGCACCAGGCACCATGGTCCAAATGTGTCCACTGCGAAAGGAGTTTTAATATTGAAATCCAAGAATGCTTGGATGAAATAACACCAAAGATATTGTATTGGCTGGAGATTTCATCCTCAGTTTATCATAAACCTGAAAACCGACCAACCTTATAAAAGGTGTAAGTGTATTTCATGTTCATCGTTCTTGGGGAAATTGTGATAACGCCAAAAGTCGCGAATTAGAACAAATATGTTGCGATGAGACTAGGGTTTGTTTAACGATTTTTCAGACTCGGTTTTCAGCAGGTGAACCGATCAAGTGAGGTTTTCGTATACATTCAAATAAATATCCTAAATATCACATGAATGCGAAATCAGCGTTGACTGATGACCAAAAATGTATCATAATGATCTCAAATGTATGCGTTGCCCGAATGATACTTGATTTTTTGTTTTGTTTAGCAGAAATTTTGGACGAATTCTTTGTTCAAGCGCATGAAATAAATCCTTATGCACATAAATATGCTGCTCCAAGTAGCACTGATCACCGGAGATCCAGCTATTTTTCCCTGAGTCATATAAATATATAACTTACTGGCAACAGTACAAGGTGCTTTCGTACTTACATAAAATAGTATTTTATAAAGGTTCTATTTGCTCACATAGAAGCGCACATATTTTAGCCCGCACCTGGATTAGTCAGTGACAAATAAAGAAGATTTCTTATATTTAATCTATGGAATTAGTAGTCGAGTTTGGAATATTTCCCTCTAAACGACCATTTATTTTAAGTAATCGGTTTTATAAAAAAAATTAAAAAATAGTACACTAATTATACTTTATCAGTAACTTCTATTCCTGATGAATTTCTTTACCTTAAAAGAAAAACTGCCCGTCACAAATCCCCTCCAATCTAAGCATGAAATGTATAATTTTGGAAGTAATTTCTCAACATAGTGCACAATATCACCGAGTCAAAATACCCACTCATTCACGCAGTCGTCACTACAACATGAGATTACTGGAATTTCCCGTGTGATTTTGCTGGAACTGATTTATATATGTATTTTTGTGATAATTCTTGCTTCTTGTTCCGGCCGTTGACTACTTTGATAAGCTACTGCTAGCAATACACGCTCATGCACAATAAAGTTGTAATTGATGTATGTAGGTATTGATTAATGCGAATGTGAGATTATGTGTTGCATCTGTTACGTTCAACTAATCTGAATAAATTACAAATCTTAAAGTCTACCATCCTACTTATTCCTGTATTTATTCCGATGGGAAAAACATTTAATTATGCATTTTCCTATAAAAAAATATTTCATTTTTACAAAAGTGATATTCTTTAAAGTTTTAAAATTATAGGTTGTAATAGTTTAAAAAAATATGATATACATATGTTACAAATATATATACCTAAAACTGATGCTTGGATATTGTGCTTATCTATTATCTATCATCATATCATGATTGAGAAATGTGAGATTTTACAACTTTTTTGTTATTGTTTTACTATCTGTAATATGACCAAAAACGCCATCTATTTTTTGCTGTATGTCTCTGCAAATTGCTCTTCTTTATCAAGCGGCAACACGTTTTTAGCACTAAAATTCTCTGGTTTCAAGGAACAGAGCAAAAGTAACCTTAACACGTTTTTAATATTCATCAACCGAGACCACCAGCAGCCATAAACCTTATTTTGATATTTTTTAACAGATTTCGCTAATTAGCAGAAATATACAAGTGCTTATTTCTCTACCACAGTCGCCTTATCGTACCTGCTCGTCATAATAAGGACTGAAGTGAAGTCTAGATATACGATTGCATGACAAAATTATTGTCACAAAATCTTGAACAGAATAAGTTAAACATAAGTGTGTAGGTAGGTACTTTGTACCTGTCTGCGTATGAACAAATAAACATTACTATTGCACAAGTGTCAACATAATTTTGTAAAATACGTCACCTTAATTTATAAAAGAGATAGAAACAATAAGCCTGAAAATAAATGTTCTCATTAGCATACCTAAGTTTTCTGATAAAAAATAATTACTAGGTGACGATTTGAAATTAGCAGTGACATCATGTCATTCGTTTATGTAAACATATTTTTAAAAAAATTCTAAATCAAACTAAAAGATCTATGAAAGCCCATTTTTGGTGAGGCAAAAATTAAAAGTTGCCACACTAACACTAAACTATATGTGGATATAAATAACATTTTCGTAAATTAAAAATCTACCTAATATGTGCATGTACCAACATATACACACTTACACACACCTATGTACATAATCTCTTACTATCTAAGCAAAATTGCTGCAAAATAAATGAACGATTACTATTGCAAGATTGTATGTAAGAACTAAGAACTTAAATGCACGCGCATGGGATGATGCCAATGCAGTGGCACTATAATCAAGGTTATTATTTTTATCTTTATTTTTTGTGAAATTGTAACACGAAACGTTTCGTTTTGTCGCCAAAAATGATATACGATATATGAATTGAGTCACCACGCTTTATTTTATCTTTTTAAAAATCCAGAATCAGCGTCCATGTCAAATGAATTTATTACATGAATTAGAATGTGTAAAGCATTTTTTTAAACGTTACATAATTTAAAAAAATTAATAATGTCAATCGAAACGGACTTTTGATTCCAGCTTTAAAAATACAAAACCATACAAAACGATATGAAATATATGTTTGGCAAATGTATGCATGGTCATTGTGAAGTTTGCCAGGCACAGTGACAGCCACGAGGTGAAATTATTGTCAGTGATAGAAATTTTCAAGTGAATGAAAAAACTAATGATAATAAATAATTATTCAAAAAGCCTACCAATACATTGTAGTTGTTAATATTTCTTGGTTAATAAAAAGCTATTATTTTTTTGTGCAAAGTATTCTTGATTGATCGTCAATAAGTATATTATCATTGATTTTACCTGTAATCAAATTGTTCTCCTAAAGTGATTAAAATATTCAATATTTTGACAAGTCAGCTTAATCGGATTGCCAACAACTCAAAGGTAAATTTTAAATTCATTAGATATATTATTATTATAG
>JAHZNC010004442.1:0-10634 GCA_027744095.1 Zhuqinia jingwanae | reverse complement strand
CAGTAAGCACAATATATTACAGATGGTTGTGTATCTCCGTAAGTAGGGTTATTGATTGATGATATTCAGTGATGAGAATTCACGAGGTGATGAAAAATATAATGTCTATGTAGCACTAAATTAAAGTGACTGCAATGTTTGGTGTTTCGGTCGAAATTAGACTTGGACCAATACATTTGAAAGCTTTATATACATTCACTCTTTTTGGTTAATGTACACTGTACAACCAAAGAGCTCTAGATGAATAATATTATTTGTAACGAACGAAGTAAAGCTAGTGCGAATCTTGAAACGTGGTCCAATTCGGAACTTCTCAAAAATCCTTCTCAATGGAATTACATACAAACAAAACTTTTCATTGCTCAAAAATCATTTTTCCTAAAGACTGTTTTGAACTTTGCACGGATCACAACACCTCAAATCAAAGTTCCCGACTTGAATAAAAACAAGCTAAACTTACATACCTAGAATTGAAATAATTCATAAGTATTTAGTCTAGACTATTTCGGTTGTTTGGTAATACCCTCAGGTTTTTCTCCTAGAACAAATTCCTTATACATTTGTATAGCTACTCCTAACGTTAACGCTGTCACGATCGCTCCCTGTAACAAAACAAAGCCAAAATATTACATTTATTTGCACCTTTTGTTATAAATACATTTTATCTTTTTGTTTACCAATAATTTATACTTCAAATTACCTGTGCAGCTACTCTTGTGTGAATTAAATACACTGACAATTTTTGATTTCCCCTATTTTTAAATTTATACGCACTATAAATTAATGCGCCGATGGCACCAGTGATACCTGTAAAATGGAGGAATTAAAAAATATATATGAGAGAACCTCGACGACAGGATGTTGCTTTAAGTTGAAATTTACAACACAGTTAAAGTAAAAATTTCAGTCAATCACTTCAAAACTTATGCTTCTCATTGAAATAAGAAATTGTAGTTTATTTTACCTGCAGGAACAAATGGATTCGCCTTCGCTTTTGCCAAGAACCGGCTACCCTCCTCGTCTTGGTCATAATAACTGGATCTGAAATCTAAATTGTTCCCCTATCAAAATGAAAGCAACCAGTTAAATCACTCAAACATAATCGTATAATAATGAATGCATCATCAATAGCAGAGGAAAAGGAGATTATAGAACTATAATAAAATTGAATGAAATGAGTTACCTTATCTGGATTCCCCATTTTCAAAAGTTTTGCGCTTGAGGAAAATATATATTACAGCAGATGGTTAATTTACTAAATGTACAACGGTTTTCCCTATCAATCAAAGAAAACTGGTAAAATATTTGTAAAAGGATTTTTAGGAAAGTAAATACTGATTTGATTTTTCTTTTAAATTTTCTGGCAGCAACAAGCAGTATTTACATCTACATTGAATCATATAACGAGAAATGGAATTAGTCCAAGTTCAAAATTTTATTGCAAGGGATGGATATATATGTAAATACCTATGCTTTCTCTCTCTATCTTCATAAAAGCATGTGCTACTACTCGTCTCTGTTCTGCTAACCACATGATACTCAAGCTGACTTGATGTGATGATGATGATATGATGACTATGACGGCAAAGAGGTAGGGTACATGTACAAATGTTCATTTCATTATCATATCATTCATGCACAAGCACACAAACACCTCTCTCGCCATAATATGATATTATTGCATCACACTTTTCAGATGAAATAAATTAAACTAAAACTCTGAAATGTCCGTGTCCACCACTATAACACCTAATAGGAGTGTACTAATGAACTTGAACAAGTCAGTCAGCAGAACTACAACATAATATAAGCAAAGCAAAAAAAAACGTGAGTGTAAATTAGGGGAAATTATGGGGATACTGAGACGTGAAACAATTATTGATAGTTGTACGATCATTAAGATTAACTACTTGAGTAGTACCTAGTTCCTATGAATGCATTGTATAAATGACCTAGATATATAGTGTCAAACCCAACGTAGAAAAATTGGCTGTCAAAATCTGTACTACACCGGTTGTTTGATTTCCACAGTGTAAATACGTAGAGATGAGGAATTATTAGTTCAATTATCCTCAATGAGGATAATTCAACTAGGATAATAATAATAGTTTTGTAGGAGCGGAAGTAGGAATTGGGATTTCTTTTTGACGTATGGGAAATGGGCAAAGAGCTGTATACCGAATTTATAACATGAGTTCCACTGAAAATGTAGCAAGTGCATGTATTTACTGNGTATTTACTGTGTATTTACTTAGTATAAATATAATGTACTGTACTAATGTTGAATGTAAAATTATTTTACTACACAAACATATACCTACGACTACATTTCATTAATTTCTTTATATCCAAAGATCAACTAGTAGATTCTGACTCTGAGATATATCTGGTCTAGAATTTTTCGCTAATGAATTACTTTTTTGAATTGGAATTGCTTAACTAACCCTTTTGCCTGTCAATTGAATGAATTGAATAATATTTGCATGCAAATTTGGAACAAGATATGCACATACAATGATACAAATATGCAGATAGTACCAAACTGAATGTCAAATTCTAAATAACGATTTTTTACAATTATAACGGGTTTTCTTCTTCAAATTGCATGCTTAAAACGTGGGTGCAGGCATAAAAAGCTACATATACTTGGTTGCGTATTTAGTCATTAATTAAACTGTATGAAAATACGTTTGGCGGTTACAATCATGTAATTAATCGTTCTGATATTTGAAACAGAAACTCAAAAATGACTACAAGTTTGAAGTTGTGTGGTAGTCTACAGTCTGCAACAAAAGACAAGTGAACAAAGACTTGTGCTGTGCAAACAAATGAATACATGTGTAGTGTGAAGTGAATGAATTGATTTACACAGCTACTGCATCAGCTTTAACCAAACGCAAACCACAGAAAAAGCGGCACCCATCAAAATTGGACATCGTGCTGTATTCAATGCTTCTTTCCCTACACGGGCTAGAGTAGTGCGGCACAATATAGGTTGCATTTTGCATTCAGTTTGCTTTCACTTAGTCAACAGCAAGCAGACGAGATAGGTGTTACTCGTTTTTAAGGATTTTGTGTAAACTTCGGTTTTCAAAATGAGGTAATTAATAATAATTATTATTTTCAGTGCTTTTTTATTTAAATGTCAAAAAGTTCACTCGTTATGCAATTTTGTAAATTTTTAATTTTATTTTAATATAATTTTCTTTGCAGTAAAGTTTCGAAGGAAATGCTTTTGGAGTGCGTGAATGCTGTCATTCAGCATTCACAAGACAAGAAGAAGAAGTTTTTGGAAACGGTGGAACTTCAAATCGGTTTGAAAAACTACGACCCCCAAAAGGACAAGCGTTTTAGCGGAACCGTCAAGTAATGATGAGCATATTTAATGCGATATATGGCCTTTACCCAGGGTCATTAAATATAAATGGGAAGGCAGTGTAAAAACTGCCGCAAATTTTAATATAGGCTCCTATTTTAGCCGTGACCCCCACCCAGGGTCGGTAAAATAAGTGGGGAGACAGTGTGTAATTGCTGTCGAATTTATTGTCGTTAGGTACATCATTTTGTTGGAAAAAGTAGTTTTATGAACAACATTAATGAAGATTTTCAATTGTAGGCTGAAGCATGTTCCTCGGCCAAAGATGAGTGTGTGCGTTCTTGGTGATCAACAGCATTGTGATGAGGCCAACGCCAACAACGTACCTTGCATGGATGCTGAAGCTTTGAAGAAGCTGAACAAGAACAAGAAGCTGGTCAAGAAATTGGGTAAGAATTTAACTTGAAACTTGTAAATATAGAAAGTTGCAATAATGATAATAACTATTAATGACTAACCCTTATATTTTATTGCAGCCAAGAAGTATGACGCCTTCTTAGCTAGTGAATCGCTCATCAAACAGATTCCCCGTCTGTTGGGTCCTGGTTTGAATAAAGCTGGTAAATTCCCTCTTCTTCTCACCCATCAGGAGTCTATGACTCAGAAGATCGAGGAAGTTAAGGCCACCATCAAGTTCCAGATGAAGAAGGTATGGTGTAAAACTGCAAAATACTACTAAATACAGTTATTAAGTGTAGTAGTTGTGGTGTCTGAAATTTTTTCTAATTTTACACGCAAGAACTACATTTTATCATTCCAATCATGTTTCTTATGGACCATGGATTTATGTGGGCGAATAAAGTTGATTTTTACGGAAATTAAACCCCGGTTTATTTTAATGTAAAGAATATTTTACTTTGTCATTGAACCATCTATAAATATTTGATCAATCGATGATTTCATATTTAAAAATCATACTAATCAACCTTGCATCTATCATCTTTAGCATCCATTTTTATCAGTAATTTGGCAGGTTTTGAATTTGACATTTATTTTTAGTATGTATTATTAAAATTCGTCGTTCATGTAAGGTTTCCAATCAAATAAGCGCCAACATTTGAAATTGCCATACACATATCACAGATCACTTCAGTTAAAGAGATCCAATTTTTTTTCGAAATCCTACAATACGTTTCCGGTAAAGCTTTTGACACTAATCGTAACTATATAATTGTGAGTATTGTAACCAGTTAAATGTCTTTCGATGCATCCATTATATTTGCTAATTTGCTTTCTCCCTGGTATCTCTGAAATGAAATGAAATGCTTTCATTGTTTAGCCCCTTTTAATTCATGCATGCTCGATGATCAGAGATCAGCAGACCATTCATGGAGGCAAGCTGGTTCCATTTCCATAAGAAAAAGTACAGCAGAATTTTACTTTGTCCATATTCTCTCTTGTGCTTCTTTACCAATTAGTATCAATCAGCTGAGAGTCATATGAGCCTAAATATTATGCTCCCGACGTCCCGACTTCATAACTACAACATTTTTTAAATTTAATTTAAATTTTGACATATATGTCTATTATTCGAAAACATGTCAGCTGCAGTTGGTGGGGCTCATTTAACTGGCACTGCCGACACATCCAGACCATCGGTCTTTGAAATACTCTCACATGAAGGTTTTGCAAGTGCCTTAAAACCAGCAGTTCATCATGTTATTAAGGTTTAAAAACAAAATTGTGATTATTGTGAACGATGTAAAAAACAGACTTTCCTTCGTTTTTTGAAGAATTATTTTTGATTTTTTCTTATTCTTAGATACTCGCTGAGAAAAATCCTGCTGGGAAATTTGGAGTTGGATACCGTTATTTTGATGAATTATACCTGGGAATCGACGCTATAATTCAGTGGCATTATATTTTGACCAGAGGTTGTTGCGGCATTTTTCATGATTCATCACAATTATCTTGTCATGTGTGTAAATAAATGCTTGAAAATTGGTTTCTATTTACATTCCAGGTGCCACTCTTAGTGAAGCGTTTTATGGCTTGGAAAGAAAGCTTGTAACAACCCATGGAAAACTTTCAAGTATCAGAGTATCATACCTAGTCACTGTACTTCTTCCATACATATCTGACAAACTAGACCAATTCTACAAATCACAGCTTGAGGTTGTTAGAAATAATGAAGAAGACACTGGATTAAGAATATCGGTTAGATATATGTCACAAATTCAATGATTCTGATTATACCAACTGGTGATAAAATGATAACGGAAGTGATAATGTATTATATTATAATATGCATTTCCAGAGTGAAAGGAAACCCTTGGCATCAATCATTTTTCGGAACTTTAAGCTTTTGTATCCATACTTCAGAACAGTTATCAAAATGATGAATTTGTTTTACTTAGTTTTGTATACATTTGGCCGTTCCGGGCATCATAATCTAACTTTTAAACTAATTAAAACAACTTTGAGCTACACATCCGAGGAGAGAAGCAAATTTATGCAAGCAAAGAATGCCGAGCTTTTCACGCTAACAGAGTGGAAGTAAATGAAGACATTTCTTCAAATGATTGTACATGTACACATACATGAAGGATGTAGCTTATAGATTGCGTCTATTTCATTTTAGGAATCCCCGAAACCTACCTAAATTGATATTGCGGTCTTTTGGTGAAAGTTCGCTGTGGATAGTGGAAGTTGGTACTTTCTTCATACAGTTCCTAGATTGGTGGTACAACGATGACAAAATGGCAAGAATAGCGATATCCTCTCAGTCAATTCCTCCCGCTCCTCACACGTCCACTTGTAAAGAAGTTCAGAATTTTGTGGCACTACTGCCTTCAGACATGGACAAATGCCCATTATGTCGTGATAAATTTAGAAATCCTACCGTAGTATGCGTTAGTGGGTAAGTTAATGGGTTTTTACAAGTTTCCATCTAAAGTTTTGAAAAGGAATTTATATGAATTTTTATACGTAATTTACAGAGTAGCATACTGCTATGGATGTATTTTCCCGTATTTACAACAGGAAGGTAAATGTCCACTAACGAAACTTCCATGTAATAATAGCCATTTGATTAGAATTTACCGATAGACACTACGAATTCAGTTTGACTTTTACCACAACGTTTTAATTTATTATTGTTTGATACATAATAATAGAAACAAAAATCATTAAAAAAAATACGTTTCATACCTTTCTGACTAATACTAATAAAGATGGTATAAAACTAGTAATATTTTTCGGATCATGGTCGTTTCGAATTACGTCGTGAAAATTTCAATTTTCATATAATTAAATTTATGAACCATGTCCCATTTCTGCTACTCGTTTCTTGAGAACAGCATTCTCAACCGCGGAAAGATAATTATTCAGTGGTTCTTCATGTGAGCCATAATTTGTGTGAATCCAACTTCGTAGTAGATAGATATATTTTATAGCATCACTTGAAGAAATTACAGGCGCGGCTATGTTTTGCGTTGACATTGAAGGCAACCGGTGACTGCTCAAATTTCCTATAGTCTCGGCATGGAACGGTTCTTGATTTAGATGATGCGACGAACTAGTATTTGATAAGGGTGTGTGTCCTGATGATTGACACAGATGTAACGAATGATTCTGTGCCCTATTCTCGGAATCATTATGTGCCTGGGATAAGAATTCAACAAAGTCAGTATGTAAGTCATCGTCGTGATGATCTCTGCTAGATTCATCATCAGAGTTTCCCGTAGTGTTTAATGCGCGTGTGGGTAATAAAGGAACGGGCTGAGATTGTGGATTTTGAGAAATATTATTATTAAAAGTTGAAGCGGAGGAGGGTATACTGTTTTGGTTACTTCTCAATTCGATTAAAGCATCCTGCAAATCATGTCTTTTACAGAACACACGAACCCAGTGTTTGGCGTCATTATTAAATGTAGACAATTTATAGGTTTGTGCAAATTGAACTGCTTTATCCATCAACGTCCTGTAGTCAACTTTGACACTTTTAGTGGAGTTCTGTTCAACCCAGTCTTTTAATGCCGCACCAATGACGCGGTAAGTCTTCCATATCTGCGCATCAGTTGTTTTTGACTTTGGATTGAGATATTTGTACATAATTTCAGTCCTACAGCTCCAAATAGTTTGAATAGTTGAGGTAGCTACTTTCAAAGCCTTTGCCACATTTCCTTGCGTTTCACCTTGCTCTATTCTTTTAATAATATTAACTTTATCCTCAATGTTAATAGTCCGTTTGTGTCTTTTGTTGGGATTTTCGGGTATTTCCGTAATTTTCTCCACTAAACAAAAAATATACGCTCTGTTAAGTAAGTACATGACTCTTCAAACTTTCATATTATACAATTTAAAATAGTAATGATTGTGCACTCTCACCCAAACTATGCATGTCTGCTCCACCCGTTTTCAATTCCACGTTAAGAATTTCTTCTGTGTGAGTTTCAAATACAAGATATTTTACTATTTATATTCGTTCATAAATTCATACGTTGTACGTACGTTACCTATACACTAATACTATACATTACTACAAGAAAACCAGTAACAAAATGACAAACTTGGATCTTCACGACCGAGCGTTGTTCCGATGAGTCCGTTTAAGTTCTGTCGTTTCAGAAATCCTGCTACCCAGGACACAGATCTAGGAACTGTTGAACCTGGCGTACTTGGATCTTCCTCTATAAGGTTCTTGGCTTTCGTAAGAATCATTCTATTATTAACCACATGACCTTTGAGTCGCAACGCTACAATCCAATCTCGAAGTTGCTCTTCTATTTTACTATATCTTGGTTTAAGCCCTGATCCTACACGTCTTAGAGAACTGCCTTCGCCTGGTTTGCAAATAAAACAAAAAATTTTAAACATCGAAACTTGCAAAAATGTTGTGTACAACGTAGACAACGCATTATGTTCAGGTTAATTTATTTAATTACCATTCTGCATTCTAGCCTCCAGCAATGCTTTCTCGGCTTTCCATGTTCCAATTGTTGTTCTGTCTACATTGTAAAGTAGACTAGCTTCGTGTGTTGTCCGTTCCAATGCAAATGCTACTGCTTGTAATTTCTCTTCTACCGTGTATCCATCACCCCGTGGTCTTCTTTTCTTTGGACCTTGGTGTCCTTTACTTTCTTCCTCTGCAAATAAATCAGGATCAGTAAAAAACATGTTTTTAATTCTCGTTCACAAAATAACTTATGCAAATTACTTTTACCTATTTGAAATTTAGCTTTTCCCCACTCTCGAATTGTTTTTGCTCCAAGTCCAAATTTGTCCGCGGTGGCGGTGTTGGAATGAGTTTCCGCGTACTTTAAAACTTTCAATTTAAACTCCACAGGGTAAGTACCCTGCTGTAGTATTGGTTTTTCTGCCTTCTCCTCATCTTCTTCACTTGTATAATCCTCCGGTGCACCTAAACGACGAGTTTGTTTGGGCCGACCTCGACGTTTTCTCGTTTGTAATTTCTTATCGCCAATGTCCTCTTCGGACTTTGACAATCTTTCACTTGAATCTTGTGAACCATCTGTAAAATTAATGATAAGAAAAATTAAATTATGATAATCGTCACAAAAATACATGCTGTAAAAATTATGCTTACCTAGTTTGCTTTTCGACTTTTTCCACTCTCGAATGCGTTTAGCTGGAAGTCCAAATTTGTCCGCGGTAGCAGGGTTGGAATGAGTCTCCGCGTACTTTAAAACTTTAAATTTAAACTCCAGGGGATAACGGCCACCCTGCGGTAATAAGGGCTTTTTCGTTTTCTCATCATCATCTTCTTCACTTGTATAATCACCGGGTGCACCTAAACGACGAGGTTGTTTAGGTCGACCTCGAGGTCTTTTCAGTTTTGCTGCAGAAATTTTTCTTTTTACGGCTTTCTTTTCATTCCCCAGAACATTTTGCTCCACTTTTACCCGAACTACTTTCGTGATCGGCTTCTTCTCATCATCAGAAAAATCATTCCAGGAAGATGAGGAATAAGCATCCTCAGAAGATTCGTAATAATCACTTTCCAACTCTTCCTTAACCTTTATGTCATCACTACCATTATTATCTGAGTCTGAGTCTATGTGCTCTTTATCTTCCTCATCACTTTCACTCATTTCCAGATCACTAGGACTTACTTTTATAAGCACATCAGAAGATGCATTGTCTTTCACTTCCGACTCTAAGTACCTTTTCCTACTTCTAACTTTTGCACACTCCTCTGCTTGTGGTGGAACCGATTCATCATTCCCATCTTTTCTTTCCAAAGGTGCTTCAACCACATCATTGAACTTCTCATTTTTCTTTGTCCCCTCTTCAGACTTGATGGCTTTCTGGTTCACCTACATTTTTAGAATTAGCTTTATTCAATTCGTACTGGTTTAAATGTAACCAGCGAATAAATGTTGATACGTACATACAATTGCTCCTCCATTTGTTGCTCACTGATTAATTTCCGACCTTGTCCGGGTAAATTTTTCCGGGTCTTACCACCCGCAGCACCTTTAATTTTTTCTACGAAACCAATCAAAAATATTAACTTGTTATTGTAATTGGAAAGACTATTCAGCACAAGGTTAATTATTAATTGGTGTTCAACGTGTGAAATTTCCATGTACCAAATTTTCTTTCCGTCACATCGCCCTGGAGGCTTAATTAATTGTGCTGCCGTATTCGTGTTAACCGTGTGAAATTACACCTTACGTACCAATTTTCAACTAGTAGCTCTCACTTGTGTTCTACAACCCGTATCCCTCATCCCCTGGGGATGGACGAGGTTGAACGTCATATTCGTGTGAAATTATCCCTAGTATCAATTTTCAGTTACTAGCTGCCATTTGTGCTTTTCACGCCTCGTCCCCCTGGAATGAGTTTGGGTCAAAGCAACGTCTGATTTTCTTACAACGGGGACTACTGGCGAACTGGCGTAACTATTTTTGAATGTTGTCATAACCAGATGGTTATGGGGACTCAGCCAGTGGCTCTAAATGATATGATAAGTATTCGGTTCAAGGGTTCCCCCAGGGTGTTTGTGCCAACACTATACTTGATGGAAACGTTATCGGAGAACGGTGTGCCAGGAGAATGCTTTCGGAATCGGAAGGGCTTTTCAACGATATCACGTATAAAATTACGCTACTTACCAAGTTCACCTTTTTGTTGTCGCCATGTGCGGACCTGCTTAGAATCTATTTGAAACTTTCGGGCAGTAGCTTCATTATTACTGTGTTCAGCAAAATTGACTACATGTAGCTTAAAAGCAACGTCAAACGAACGTTTTGGCATACTTAATTAACTTTATCCTACTTTTGAAGTCTCAAAA
>JAHZNC010004441.1:0-10107 GCA_027744095.1 Zhuqinia jingwanae | reverse complement strand
ACATACATGCAAATATTTACGAAATTTATATATGTTGTATATGTGTGTGTGAGTTGTAGTCTGTATTCAATTTATTTATATTTTGTGGACATGAATAATATAAAAACCGAAACGGTTAATCTTCAGCAAGACTGACAACTGTTTTATACAACACGTAACATAGGGAACAACGGGAATTCCGTTTATAATGAAAGCACGGAAAGTACATATGTGAACCTCTTCTTACTTGGGTTACTTCAACTACTACAAACAGGTTCACACATGCATACCAATGTATATATATGGAACATGACATAATCATTAATTAGCCATCCTGATCATTATGATTAATCATAGCATGTCACCGAATGCATAAATATTTGCTAGAGAGTAAAATTAAGATGTTGCAGACAAGTAAAATTTACAGATATTTATTAACAGTTAACATTTTGTCTAGCCAAAGACTGCCAGGGTTATTTATACGGTTATTATCTTTCTCGATCATTCTGCTCGTCACTATATCTCTATCTCTATAGTAGTCGGCGTGCTGGAAGCAATTAACACTAACCACATTCCAATGCAATATATGTGTAGGCAGGCATATATTTTTTCCTATAATTTATGGTTTTTCATGTTATAAGGCAAAAAAATTAAAGTAAAATTGTGCAAGGTACTTCGAGCGATTTCATAAAGCAAAAGTTGTAGGAACGTATCACAATACATAACGCATTTGAAATGGGATAATACGACTCTTTCTTAAATGCGGTTAAACAGACCAACGAGCGAGCTAAGTACACAAGTTGGGTTCTTGGAAAGGCATTGCAGTTATGTAGATTATAATGTAAAGAAACGAAGTTTTGTCAATTATTTCATTACTGCCTTTAAAAAATATTAAATATAGAACAAGTTGTATGAAAAATATTACACGAGATTTTGAACGCATTCTTTACAAATACATAACTCCAAAAGTTGACATTTTATTTATCCAACCATCCACATATTACTATTCTATGTTAGAATTTTAATCACATCACAATAAAGGTGACCAAGCTTACGACCGTTCATTAGAGAATTATTTGACAATCATTTTCAGTATTAATAGGTAGCTGGAGCAACAGGTAAATCAGCACAAGTGCCACATCAATGCTCAGTTGTGCAATTGTTTTACTATACTCAAAATACACGTAATATGTGGAATGATAATTCTGTAAATGCACTACATATATCCTGTCTACACTAATTGTACTTGTTCATACCTATTCACTCACCTACATTATGGGGTTAAAAGCACATCAATGATGCTGAAGATGTGGAGATTAATGCTGATGCGAGGAGTTACTTAATCAAAACTTATATGGACTCTCGTCATTGCGCATAAAACAAATACTAAATATATCATTTTAATATAAGCTTACTTACGCAAATATGCACCACAGTATTTGTTTTTTTAACGTGTTATCTCATTATCTGTTTAGTCACAAGCCGCAAAACGTTTAACAAAAGCTCAGGTTATGTCTTGTACAATGCACATAGTACATATAACCATTCACAACTTTTATAGTGACTGACAAAGCACCCAAAGGAGTGAACTGACCTGACTTCCCAATGTGCCAATTTTAGTAGTAACTTACTTGGACCTCCCCTATTATTTTTTGAAACACGCCATACATACGTGTGGGTTTCAGGTTAGCTATTTGTTTAATTTGTAGGACTTTTCATACTATACTTGAAAGACAAAAATAATAGAAATCTACAAGTTCTAAGTATATTTTCCAAAATATTCCACTTTTCTTTTGTATTTCTGCGTTAGGACAATAGTCCAGTTGTTAGGCAAATTATCAAAATGGATCCCTGGGTGATTACTCCCGTTGAACGATCGGAGTACATGGAGAAGTTTAAAGAACTTAATCCTAACGATGGACTTGTCCCTGGACGACTAGTGAGTAAACAACTGTCACAACCTGGGATTTTGGGGCTTGATGTGGCACATATATGGTTTCTAGTTGATGTTAACTGTGATAACAACATGGACATAAATAGATTCATGGTTTCTTGCAAGCTTATTGCTATGAAGCTCGAAGGTTTTGAAATTCCATCAATCTTACCTCCAGCTCTTAAAGATATTTTGCTCGGTCCAGGACAGCGGCCAAGAGCTCCCTTGGGAGGCGTTGCGCTTCCTGGTATGGCACCCACGGGAAATAGTGAGCCCATGGTAAGTGGAATTTAAACAATTGTTTTATGACAACTCGGAAGATAGTAAAAGTAGCGTAATGCTACTTGTGTCAGGTAGAATGCCGGTTTGGACATCCCCACGGGGGTGGATGCAAAACATTTTTTTTTACAAAAATGTGTCATCCCCACATGCGTCGTCTGATTGATTATGACCAAACGTGTTTGTAGATCATCATAAATGAGATCATCAACCCATAACAACATGTTTGTATGATTGATGACATGCTGAATAATTTGATGACGTAATTCTGGACTATTACAGTGGGTGCAGAAACAGAAGAATGAAAATAAACAGAAAGATGCATGTGGCCCAGAAATGGAAAATACACCAACCTCACGCATTGCAGATCAAGAACCAAAACCAAGTCATCCAGATTTCTTATTTGGGCGGTCAAACAGAGTATCTGACCTTGATGAAAGTAGAGAAAACAATTTGCAAGGAATCAAAAGCCAGGGTCCAGAAGAAGTTAAAATTATTAAATCCATTAAGGTTGCAAGTGTTTCCGTTGCTGACGATAATTTTGAAGGAAACGAACCGATAAATAGGGCGACTAACCATACCTCTGGAATAGCAGAAGAGATACTTCGAAAGTGCTCCTTGGTGGAACAACAAGTAAAAAATAATAAGGTTAAACTAGGAGTGTTGAGAAAAAAGCTCATTCTCGATGTTATCCAAAGGTGTAGAGCAGCCGTAAAGGGGGCCATGTCGTTCGAAAACGAAGAGACGGAGTTGGATGACTTAATTGTCGCGTATAAACTTGACATTCCGAATAATTTTGATTCCGACACAGAAAGTAATCAAACAATAGTACAGCACACAAGTGTAGATCCTGTTTCTGAAAGAGGTCATGAACTACTTAGAACCTGTGATATGATTGAAAAGCAGATAAGAAATGGTGAAGTAAAAATGGGTATGCTCAGGAAAAGGTTATGTCTGGAGATTGTCAAAAGAGCCCAAGATGCTGTAATGGAGGCTAAATCCTTTCAAAATGAAGAGATGGAGTTGAATGATTTAATTGCCAATTATAAATTTAAGACATGAAAGGACCTTAAGAAGATTTATCTCTAAAATATTGTTTTTTTACAATTTTTTTCTTAAAAATACATATGGTAAGGGGCGTGCTATTTAAGCCATACTACTTTTAACTTGAGTTATTTTTATGCTTCTATTTGGAATGATATGTTGTACTCTGATATCATGTAAAATAAACTGTACAACGCATGTTATGGCTGACATCTGACATTTCGTAGAATTTACAAAATGTAATTAAATAAACTGGTACAACCGAAGTACCAAAGTAGCGTAGCCGACTCTGGTATTACTACACACCTAAAACTCCGTAGATTCCTATCCCTCCCAAATAACTGAAGTCATATTCGTAATCAGCGCATCAAATTACAGCGATTCATGCAATAAAAAAATTTGCACACATTTTGCGAATTAGGGCGCCAGGTTGCAAAAATAATAGTCATAATTGTAATCAACTCATCAAACTACATCGATTTATGCAATAAAAAAAATTTGCACAGTTTTTGCAAATTTGGTTGCAAAAATGATTATCATATTTGTAATCAGCTCATCGTGTTACATCGATTTATGCAATAAAAAAAATTTGCACATTTTTTGCGAATTTGCGAATTAGGGCGGCAGTTGGCAAAAATAATTCGCATATTTGTAATCAACTCATCGAGTTACATCGATTTATGCAATAAAAAATTTTATGCAAATTTTATGCTAATTACCTAATTACTGTTAATTAGTGGACCAATTAGCCAAAATAATTATCATATTCGTAATCAGCGCATCAAATCACATTGATTTACGAAATAATATTTTTTGAAAAATGACTATAGAAGGGTCCCCCTTTGGTCCATTATCTCTGAAAATATGCAAATTAGGCTAATTAGTAAACTAATTAGCGGGGGACCCCGAAAATCAATGAGGTTGGTACTCTTGCCCCAAGGTGCCCACACACAAAATTTGAAGATAATCGGATAAATTCAAAGTTATCGTCTGACCGGACGGACGGACACGACAAAACTATGAAGCAGCTACGCTACTTAATAAACAAGTTAATTATATTTTGGCCCGATAAATTACAATTCAGAAATATTTTAACACAAACATGACAGTAATTATCATATATTCGTGTATTTACATAGTTTTAAAAATACATATTTTGATACAGAAATCTAACAACAAAAAGGTAGCCCCGTGTAAAACAATCTTATTCATTACCAGTCGTAAAACAATTTATTTGTGTATACATGTAACATATAATTAAAACTAACTTAGATGCAGCGAATAGTATATTATTCCTTATTATTATATACTCATTATTTTCAGTTTTTACTGCTGTTGCAGTATCGCCAGATGGGCAAGAAAAAATTGAGGAAGAAAAGCTGCATAAAATTAAGAATTGTATTTTGGGTGATTTCAGCCATCCAGCAACCGAATGAAATTGCCAAGCCGCACAACAACATTTCTACAATCAGGAAAAAATTTCTTCCCGGCCTGAAACAACCTTTTCTATCCTTACATACTAAAGTGATATTTTTTGTTTGCCAGGCGCCATTGGAATTTGATCTGACATTTGAGAGATGAATTGCGACGAATTTGTTCCACCAATCCACAATGCCAGAGCTTTGAATGCCTCTCATTCGTTTAAATACATACTTTGGTAGCCAACCTTCAAAATAAAAGCCAATTCTGGATTCCCACAGAATTTCCTTCCCAACCGAAACTTCTGAAAAACCTGCACGAGCCAGCATGGTTTTGGCGACATGGAGTTTGGTGTGATCAAGAATGAACGCAGTTTTGTCGCATTTTTCCAAAATGTTCAATACCCACCCTAATTTATCCTCTTGCGTAGCAAAACCTTTATAATACGACACACGTTCGCTAATTCTTGAATGAAGTAGTATTTCTTGTAAGACGTATTCCATGTTCAATGATGAGTCGTCGTAAATTTTTCCCATCCAGGATGGAATCTCGAATCTTTTATGAGTAAAGTGATCATGTTGAAGATGTAGCTGGGAGTTAATTTCTAGTATCCGTCCCTCCATCATATAGGCATGCCTTCCAATTTGTACTGACTTTAAAAGCTCCTCCATATCTTTCAAATTTGTCCGGTTTCTAAGAAGATCAAACTGTATATAAAACCTCCCTGTTTCAGAAAATACCGAATAATTTGCATCAATCAACTCCTTCCACGTTATTAGTGGCTGAAATTTTTTGGGCGATATTAGCTCCAGCATATTATCATTTTTATACGCATTTGACAGGATAAGCAGGCAGAGCAATGTACATGTGGCCAAGATTTTTAGATAGCCAAACCCCACAAGTTTGTTTTTGTAAGGTGTCGACTGCTCAAGCAGATTCTTTACAACTGCCTCCAAAGCATCGCATGTCAACTTTAGACGTGAATATGTTGTTGATGTGGAATCATTGAATCCCGCAAGTGCGCCCAAAATCAGTGGCAGCAAAAGTAGTACAAAGAGTACTATAGCAATCCAGCAGCTATCCTGTAAGCTTCGTGTGAACACACGCATTTCATTTTCAGAATGGATATTTGTACTGCCGCAACTTAAAAATCGGGTTTGTGTGGGCACATAAAGTGCATCAAATGTAACACTGTCATAGTTATACCCAACAAAGTTTTCGATGTAAACGTAAGGTTCGTGTAGAATCCAATCTTGTCCACCGTGTGGTCCTTCTGAACCATATATGTAATCTATAACCCTTTCAATTTTAGAAGCCAGAATTTGCGGAATGGAGTATTTGCTCAAGTTCATGTTGAATTCGATTTTTTTGTTAACCTGAAACATTGAGTCCAAAAATATACTCTGATACATGAGAACACGATATGACAAATTAGCATCAGGGTTCCATTCGAAAGTTTGATAATCGTTGATAGTTGGAAACGAATGTCTATGTTGTCCTATAGGGTTGGCACAAAGAACGCAGGGTGGGAAAATAGTAAACGTGTAATTTCTTCTTAAGAAGGCTTCAAAATTTATGACTACCCCGAATTCAACCTCTCCATACTCATACAAGAATGGAAGTCCATTTGGGTTTGTCAAGCTGGACCACGTGAAGTTCTCAAAGACAATAAGCCCTACACTTGCCGCATAAGTCACGTCTAAAACATTTCGCCGATAAAATGCTCTTGAAGCTGCTAATAAACCTCTTTCAAATATAATTTTTTCCGGAAAAAGATAAACATTTATTTCTTGATCCCAAGGTTTTATTTTGTGTGAGAATACAGATATATTGTACTTTGTACAGAGGTTATATAACGTCGTGGTAAATAGTGTGGATCCACAAATTATCTCTGAATTTTGTGCTGAAACATTCAAACCCTTACTCCGTTCAACTTTTTGTTCCATGTTCCACGATCCAAGCATTTTATAATAATATTTAACGTCTCTATAAAGTGGCACAACTCTTTTTGTTACTATTGGGGTTGTAGAAGTAAAAATATTTACACCCTGAAAATTATTCACCAAAACGAAACAAAGTGTGCAAGATGGTATGATAACATCCAGATTCACCTGCTCAACCTTCAAAGGCTTGTCAAGTGATGCAAGATAATCGGGGTTATTCGGGCTTGCGTCAGATAATTTGAAATTTGCCGTGAAAATAAAGGATATAAAAAGAAAACTTAATTTTTGAAAAACCCTCATGACAAAATGTTTCCTTTGAAAGTGCAGCACACAGCAGTAACATTAACACTGGCGAAGGAATATAAGGGTACTAAGCTCGGGCAGACAGAACGCTTAGAGTCTTTTGGCATTTCTTAACGGTTGATTGATTGAAAAAATTGATTCGTGTGAAGTTTAATATGCATAAACTAGAGTTTCGGAATAGTAAATTATGAAATATTGCTAAATATTAAGTAAATAATAAACTTTGCAGCCTACAACCTCATTTAAATAAATATATTAATAATAACCTTTATACGGTCTAATAATCATTTAGGATAAACAAACATGTTCTCCGCAGTTATAAATGTGAATCTCACCTGTAAAGTAGAAATATACACCCTATAGAGCTTTAAAGCGTGGAAAGTATGCGTGAAAGACAAAATAAGTACTTGTAAACTAGGGCTTGAAGCCAAATTTAATTATTTACTTGGCTCCTATGTCGCTTATTGACCACGCTTTATGTAAACCCGATATAAATCATTGCTTCGCTCTAGATGCTGATCAGGTTAGCACTTTGGATTGGATTATGAGGAATCATAAAACTAATTTGCAATGAATTATTGTTTTTTCATACAGTTATTGAAACCGATTTGAGGCACATGAATACAACAATGGTGCAAGTGAAAACAGCAAATGTTCAAGGATTTTGATCTTACAACGATTGCATATGATTATATATTTGACGCAGAAATAATTCACTTGACGTTTCCTTTTTTAAAGATGCTTTGGGAAACTATCCATTATTGTGAAGCAGTACAACTAATTTGGATTTTTTACGCAATGAAAAAAAATCAACAACATGCTAATCATTTTGCCCCTGGGATTTTGTGCGTCATGATGACAGTGGTACTCGGAAGTCAACTTGAATTAACCATTATTCTTTTAGATTATTCTCGTTTGGTATCATTATGTCGTAGTTTTCACATGACTATAAAATCTGGTAAAGCTGATATTGCTACACCCGCAAAGGTTCCAACCCGTCCTTTAATTGGCATGATAATTAAATTTTCAAAATGAAAAGAAGAACGATCGGCATATTTTGTGCATTTTACGTTTGATGGAAAAAAATGCTCATTTGATACCGATTTTGTTTTCAAGTAATATTTTAATTTGGCAGGTAAAATTAATTCTCCCATAATCTTATTCGCAAATTCCCACATTTTGATAATTTTTTCTTGGATAATATCCTCCTTTTTCTTTAAATTGTTCGTGTCATCCCAACCGTTTCCTCCCACCCCACAAACACGTTTCATGAGTGCACATGCACTTCAATATTCTACAAATCTATTGTACATATACAATATAAAGGTTTACTACGAGGAATTTTAACCATATCTTGATTTGTTCAATGTTGCATATTTGGTGCAAAGTGCAATTGTAATAAATGCAGTCTGCTTGTAATAAAGTTGGTATTATACACATACACATCTCATAATATGGTTTATTGAGAGATTACACAATTTATGGTAATGTATAAATAAATCCATTTATTTATACATTTATTTAATTTAAATACATTCATTTTGAAGGCATTAAAATTGCACACAATATTGTACATTGGAGATTAAAACATGTGTGTAGTAAGCAGTTGGCACCGTATTATCTGTATTTTTGGGTGCATGGGAAAAAATGGACCATTATTAGGGCGGATAAGCAATCTACTAGAAAGAAAATATCTACTGTCATCAATGGACACCATTACCTGAATTTTGGTATGCAACATTACAGCTTGTCTTTTCCTTTCTGAAAATTTAATGCATATACAATAAAAGTTCACGTTCTTCTGCTACAAATGAGCATCTTAGGAAAAGTAAAAAAAATACATTCAACATTGTTTTTTTGTATTTACACATGCTACCACATTTTATCATTAATATAGTGTATTTTTAAGGAATCAGAATGTGTTAGTGTTGACTTGTTTTCAAAGTACCTTGCCTTTCCTTCATTTGGCCACGTATATAATGTATGATGCATACTTATATACTCAAAACAGCTCAAGAATTACTTTTGAAAATGCATTGGTAAGATATGTTGTTGTTGTAACCGATTATTATGTGTGTTGAGTGTACATTCATGTTTTTATCAGATTACATATATAAGTGATCGTGAACTATGTACATAGTCACATATTAAAAACATATGCTTGTGGACACAAATGCAACATTTCGGGCAGAAAATACTTCAGCCCGAGTGTGACTGTGAAAAGACTTCATCCGCACGGCCGTTCTTAGTATTTTTAAATAAAAACTAATTGTGTAATTTGTAACATTTAACTTTAAAATATATAGTGCTGCTGCTTATGTATCTCACAACTTTAAAAAAATGGGTGATACAAATTATAAGTGTCGGCTTTGCCTGAAGTCCTTTAAATCCAACTACTGGCTTACCAATCACGTCAACTCTCATTTGGGATTGAAGATTCACCAATGTGTTTTCTGTGACAAACGATTTGTGACCAAAGCAAATCTCTGGTTACATTTAAATGCGCATATTGGCGAAAAAACGTACTCCTGCAACATTTGCGGCTTGTCATATCAACGAAAAGGGGAACTGAACCAACATATCCGAAGACACACCGGCGAACGCCCATACAAGTGCGATATTTGCAATATTTCATTCGCCCACGCAAACGTTCTCGCGTCACACAAGGTAGTCCATTCGAATGACAAGTTATTTGAGTGTTTATTTTGTAGCAAAAGGTTTGCACTCCGGGGCAGCTTACTTAAACATTACCACATGCATACCAAAGAGAGACCTTACGCGTGTAATATTTGCGGATTTTCATTTACAACCCGTAGCCACCTAAATCGTCACATTTTAGCTCATACCGGGGAAAAGGCACATCAAAGTTGAATTAGCGCAGCACATTACTCTGTGCCCCAAACAGTTTAATTGTCGGGGAAACTTTAAGAGGCATATCATATGAGGATTCATTCGGGAGAAAAACTGCATAGGTGTACAGAGTGCACCGGGAAGTTTACTGAAGCCAATGTCTTGAAACGGCACATGAGAATTCATACGGGCGAAAAACCGTACCAATGCACACAATGCCCCAAAAAGTTTGCAGAAGGCTGCAACTTAAAACAACACATTCGAACTCCCGCACGCAAAAAAAAATCCATGAAAATGTCTTCAGCACAAACAATCTGAGCAGCAAAAGCGCCTTATCAGAGGAAAATCATTTTTAAT
>JAHZNC010004440.1:0-17715 GCA_027744095.1 Zhuqinia jingwanae | reverse complement strand
AAGGATTTTGAATTTTTATTTGGTTTAGCTTTTCACTTGTTGCAACTTAACCACAATATGAACAACAAATAAAAATTGCAATAAGTGAAGTTCTTAAATGTTCTGATCCTGTGTAAAAATGTTCCTTTAGAAAACGAAAATCAAATTCAGTCATTCGTGTCTCATTTTAATATCTTTGTTCAACCACTTGGCTAAATAAGATAGTTTTATCTCTGATAATCTGCATATAACATTGGAAATGTAATCTAAACCGACTATCGAATTTTTTGCATTTTGAATTTGATTGATATTGATACAAAACCTATACAGTCATCATGTATAACAACGTATTAACACGGACGGATGTGTTCTGTTTGTGCAGTTAAGTTATTCCATCTAAATTTTTCCCCTTTTTTTACTGCTTATAACTTATAACCAGTGAGCCAGGGCAGGCAAATGTTCCCTTTTTTTGTACAGGAGCGGGATTTTTAGTGGGGCTCTATCCGGGGAAGCGGGAATAAATCACATTTAATTTTTAATGTTTGTACGCTAAAAAATGCATAGGTAACAATGCCACTATTCTCCTCGTGTCCCCCTGGAAGGATCCCTTCCCAGATTTTTTTTGTGGAGGGGTGTGCGGGATCGAGAAAGCGTGGTCACTTAACATTTTTTGGCTGCGCAATGTCACGGACGTTTTTCCTGCCCCGCACTGACCATGCAACAGACATGCCACCAGTTTTTAAGGAAGTATACCTATTCCTGCATACAATACAGATACAACTAATATGAGTATAATTTGTACTCATGTCTCGTAGTCTCATGTTAACAGATATTTACAGTTACCCATATACAAAGTTCACTTTGAGAACCTATTCTGGGGCAAATTGCGACTTTTCATTGTTAAATTTGCCAAAACAGCTAGTTTTATACGAAAATTTTGACCGTCTTTCTAACTGCTAAGAATGCGAATAAAATAATTCCGCCCATCGAGACGCGATCAAATTAACCGTAAATCAAAACTGAACTGTAGTGGAACTGAAAACAGATACGCGAGTATGAACATGCATTGATTGAGTATTTTCCAGTATGCATTAAAGCGCAATTTGCCCATAAAATATGTACATATTTATAAAGTATGAATTGAGCAGTATCAAATTATGCTATATGCCACTTGATATTTATATTACACGCATGCATAATTTGGTGTAAATGTAAAAAGTTCAAACAGTGTTACCGATCTGTATATACCTCTCCTCTGCTCCACTTCCGTTTTACTCACCCCTCTCTAGTTGGACTTTGGCTATATTTTATGTCAAGTATTATGCATATAAATACGTGCATAGTGCTAGTGCTGTACTAGGGCGAGTAGTTCGCATAAAATATACTTACACAAACTAGATATTTTTATGTTAATTGAATTCATAGACTGGATTTTATTTTTACAACGAGATACTGATGAATCACACCAGCTCATAATGCAAGGGAAATCAAAACAATATACTCAATATTGACTGTGCGCTATCAAATCCGTAAAATGCAGATTTAAAAAAAACTATACTAAATCTGTTCAGGTTTGCGATGAGTCGTGGTGGTGGATGAATGTTCAGGATGATATGATGACTTGAATGAATGTGGAAATGGAAATCAACATACAGAACGACAGAACAAGAACAGATCATGATGATGATGATGATCATGACCATCATTTGATATAGATACACAATACACAGATATCAAATACCATTCTTTTTGGAAGCTGCCCCTTGCTTCTGCTACAGAGATCATACATATTATAATGAAGCTGTGCCACCTAGAACTTACAACAATAAAGTTTAGAAAAATATTTTTATTGGATAAATTGTTTTTGGTGTAAAAATATTGTTTACTTAAATGGTTTTCAACATGTCTTCACGTTCATCCTACTCAGTTAACAAGTCTCAAGTTGCCCCACTCGGAAACCCAGACCCATTTTTAATTATCGAAAAGTCGTTAGAATTGAATGGACAGCGATGGGTGGAAAATGTTAATTTAATTGAGGATATTCTAGTTCAAACTGTGCGGAAACTAGGGCAGGATTATCCACAACTAAAGTCGACTTTTGTAGTTCGGAGGCTTCCAAATTTTATGGTAAAATTAATCCATTTGTACTATTATTGTAATACATAGACTATAAATTGGTTATTTACTAGCAATAAATTGACCTGTTTAAGATATACGGGGTAATTTTTTTATGTTGCATTTATTTATAGGTCCCATACACAAACAAGAATGAATACGCCATCATTTTGGATAAATTTGATTTTTCTCTAATTGCCCACGACACTAAAGGCAAATCCGCCGCCGATAAAGTTGGAAAACCAAACTTTGGACAAATTGAGATATTTCTCCCTCGAAAGAATTCCAACGACCGACCCTGTCAACCAGTTCACACGCCTTCTCCGAAAATCCTAAAAAACGCGAGTGTACATGAAAATTATGAAGGCAAACAATATCAAAATGGAGATTCAACCTCCTCAACTCCAGATGAAACTCCAAAAGAAATGGAAACAATGGATGATTGTCACGTATTCCTCAGTCCCAACAAGGCGTACTACAGCCACGAAGTTTTTAAAGCCTACGCCACAGCATTTTCAAAAGTGATGCAAGCTTGGAATGAAAATGACGAACAAGAGGAGGATGCTGGTTGTCCGGATCATATCCAATTGATAGGGCCGCATTTATTAAAAAACTTACGGTGCAACACTGAGGTGCCAAAAATCTTCCAATTAATCAGCAAACCAGGAATACGCCTTGCTTCCAATCTCCGTCAAAAGTGTAAAATGACTGTGAATCACTTGAAAAGTTACATTTCACTGACTTATGAAGACACAGAGGTTATCGTAAGACCTGGCTTATTTTACGAGCATGGGTTTCACAGAGTGAATGCCAATTTAACAGAACGGATACCACTTTACCATTCGGGAATACTGACCGTAGGGGAATCCCTTTTGAAAGGGTGTCTCCTGTTTCCTACAAGTTTTGAAACTTTATGGACACTTCAGTTTTGGCCATCAGAAAGTCATATTGCTTGCCAATTTCATCCGAGTAGTATAATTCTTCGCCTGTACAAAATTTACGGAGCATTTTGCTTGAATCCTTTACATTTTTATGAGACCCTCAACAATAATTTTTTAATTGGGTCCTTGGATGACTTTGATTCTTTAGCGAATGAAGAAGATTACAAAAATAAATTATTACCCAGCGATTATTTCTTGAGCAGTTTCTTATATGAGCTGGAAGAGTTTTCTGGAGTCGATGATTGGGCTCCCCGGAATTTTGCAACGAGACTAATGCATTTACTCCGAAGTGCTATTGATTCATTTGATAAGGGATTTCATAGTCACTATTTTACAAAAATTAATGTCCTGCGAGGACTCTGGAGAAACAATTCTAGAGATGGAACATCAAGTGACTTTATTGATGGGTACTGTGATGGAGATGAAAAAATTGTGCTGAAAGAACTAGATGACATTCGCGAGTCTCCAGATAATGTGGATGATTACAGGGATATCAACATGCCTCGTTTTCTTGAAACGGACGATTTGGAAGATGAGTTTGGTTTGAGATTTGATGAACTTGATATTCACGACAGAGATAGAAAATCTCCGCCCACGTTGACATCTGATCTGGTATATCCTTCAGTCAATCCTTTTTTGGATGAAACTTCCCCTTCTAGAGCTCCCACCGCTTCAAAAGGTACAACCAAGAGTTTATCAAACTTTTTAAAGAAATTAGGAGGTAGCTCGAAGCCAAGTTCAGAAGCAGGTTCAATTCGCAACATGCTACGGGGAGGAAAATCTCCACCAAATACGGTACGGTCAATGGCTGACGTGGCAAGTGAATTCGAGAAGTCAATAGCTCTGCAAAGAACGCGTCCTTCTCTATTCCCATTTCCAATAGCAGATGAAGCTCATCAGCAGGGAATGTCTTCAAGGCACAACTTGTTTCATGTGGAAGATAATCGACCAGGAACGTCTCGACAGCAATATGATAATGACGCCTTTGAAGAGGGCAGTATTGGAGAAGGAGGAGCACCCCGAATTGAGTCTATTTATTATCATATTCTACAGTGTATGCGGGATCTTCCTCCATCGGACGTTGCTACAGAGGATCCTGAAGTACATGAGTACATGGAAAAAATGAAAAAGACAATGCAATCCCAAGAAGAGCTTGTGGTATCCTGGGGTAAGGTGATGAGTGAAATGCCTAAACCCAAATTCATTTGTCCCCATGCATTTACGACAAGACAAATTCAGTATATAGCCAGAGTCATTCATGTAGTGAGTCGTTGCTCTCCAAGCACAATAAAAATTGTGAGAAGCACCAAACTTCCGAGTTGGGAAATAAGTGGAGATATCCTACGGATTGTGCTGCATCAAATGAGGTCAGAAAGTGTGGCAAATGCGAACAATAACAACCTTTTAATGAATTCCCCTCCTAATTATTTTCAACACAAAGCTGGTGCTCAACCGCAGGGACGTGCACCACCAAGAAAATCCTCCAGTTTTCTCATCACTAGAACAAAGAGTTTACTCTCAAGTCGCCCCACAATGTGGAAAAGCTTCAAAAGAGATGGCAGTTCCAGCAACGATCCATGCAAGTTTCATGACCATGACCAACATTACAACAATAGTAGTGGGGATCACAACCGACAACTGGATCCAGAGGAAGAAATGCAATTGGCTTTGGAGGATCCTGAAACTGCTGCCACAAACCGACTTTTACAATGGCTCTGGCAGCTGAGAACGTCAGAAATTGGACGGTTAAGCATAAGGGCGAATCGGTATTTGGAAGAGTTGTATCAAGTCAGTATGACCAACTCCCATTTTCTGGAACAGCATACAGAGGAAAAATGTTTTGAAACTTTGGCTCTCAGGAGTGCAGTGGCTGTAACGAAAATCATCGAAACTGGCAAGTTTCCTGCAAATGTGCCTTTATCAACCGCCATGAAAAAGGGGTGGCTTTGGGCAGAAATGGTCTTGTCACTAGCATCATGGAATTATGACAAGGGATTTTCTATGAAGGCATTCCTACCAGTGAATGACAATGAGGATGGAAAGATAACCTATTTGTCTAAAGATATCAGTGCTTATGGTGGTGGTAATAATGGTGTTGGATTGAGCACTGGAAGTGCTACAAGTAGAAAAAGTAAAAAGATTCCTTTAGAAGCTGAGCCAGATTTAGAGGCCGTCACACTAGCGTTTCACTCTGAATTGTCGACACCCATAGGATGGAATGACATAGAGGACCCCAGACAGCCTGGACCATACACAGTTGCTATCCTCATCTTCTCATCATTGGGATATTATAAGCTATGGGAGGTGATTCCTGGGAACTTGGTACATGCTCTGGTGCGACTACAAAAATTTAATGTACGCAAACATTTTATGTAGTAATAATAATTGCTAAATTGACGATGAGTCTACATTTAAAACCATTAGTCTATCGTTTCATAAATTTTATTATTTTTATAAATCGTATTTTTACAGTCACTACAACATGTGGGTAGCATGTTGTCCCACCCACACAGAAAAACAGCTTTGAACGAGGTCAGAAAACTAAATAAATCAACTTCGTTTCGAATTCATCATTTCGAAGATAATATAATGTCAAAAACATTTAAACGGTAAGAAAAAATTATCATTAAAAACATACAATATGTGTACATCAGTCTAAAACATGACTAAGCAAATGTATAATAGCATATAAAAATTATTATAATAAACTTAAACTAGTAAATAATCTAATTGATAGGTTGGCCAGTATTAGAACAACAAAAACAAAGAAGAATTCCAACAAGAACATAGAGTACATTGCACCACCTAATTGTTTAACCTGTAACGACGCAGGCTGCAACGCTGTATCTCACATTGACAAAACAAAGCCTGCTTCTACTTTTACAACAGTATCCTGGAATAATGGCAGAGAAATTGAATGTACAAAACTTTAAATTTTATACTTACTTGAACTAATTATAGTTACAACTATTACTAGCTTTAACCTCTATCAACCTAATGTCCAATACATCTATACAATAATCTTAACTTGGACAACTTAATGTATATTATGGTACTGCAAAGAAGTAAAATAAAATTGCAGTTTCAGTACACTAATCTAATAACAAATCTAGTAATCCAGTAACAATAGAACACGCAAGATTACCATACTATTCACAGCAACTCTTGTAACTGGAAGCACGAGTGGAGGTCATGCTGCTACCAAAAGTGGCACACTTGTCCACAAGAAAAGAAAAATTTTCGCCCATGAAAGCGTGACATGCTAACAGCTCTGTCCTCCTCTCATTTTCAAATGAAAAAAGTTTCCGATTCGATTCTGCTGTCTCCTTTTTTTCTTGCTTCGCTGCCTGACTTCTTATAAGTTTAGACAAGAGTGTCATTTCATCGGCTTCTAGTATTTCAGCACAGCCGAGGTCAACGAAGTACTTACAGAAACCAGTGAAATTTAACAAATTGTAGTCAGTACTCTTCTTATCTGCATCCATGCTTTTATCAAACACTGGCTGTTGCAAATCAGGCGCTTTAAAGGGACTGTCAATGGACACTTCAGGAGGGTAAACATTTCTTGGCCATTCATGAACCAACTTTAAAACGAGGAACAAAAAATATCAAAATATTTCTTCATGAAGATAATCCTACTACTTAATTTGTTTACATTTCACATACATACCGTCATTTTGATTTGTTCTCCAAACAAAGTATCCTTCACTGGATCAGCATTCGTTTTCAGCACCTTGATTCGATGAAGATGTACTTTGAGAATCTGAAAATGAGCAGCTGAAATTCTTAAACAAAATTTTAGGCAAATTTGACTTTATGCATATTAATTAATATCTTACCAGAGGATAAATGTAGGTCAAATCAGGATACAAGTTGAAGAGAGGAAACAATTGGCACACACTTACATCATGATAAATATGATCATCAATACAATAAACTTTGGCCTATTTAAAAAAAACATGATGGTTGTTAAAAACAGTTGTTAAATATTACCATATTACTAAATAGTTACAAGTAAGTTAATTAACCGTTTGAGTGCGTGGGTTTACACTTTTAATCCTTACGCGGTACAACGTTTTCGAATTCTGCATCTCAGAATCAGGAATTAAGACCACGTAAAGTCTTTCCATATTTCTTTTGAACCGTGATATGTCATCTTTAGGAGCAATCATTTTCACTGTGAGTCGACAATATTGTAGTAAGTTCAAATAATATGGAACAAGCTTGCTAAGGACGAATCGTATTCGGGAGTACAGCTCACTATCAGCATCAAATCTGACCCATAAGAAACCAAGCTGATCAGCATCCAAAACGTGGCAATAGCCGTTGTTTTCCACCTGTAATATATTAAAATTGAATACCTATTTTGAATTTAACTGTAACTTCTACTAATTATTATATTATACTCATGTTCACTACATACCAAATGCACGAAAGGTGTCAGTACACTTTGTAAATTACGATAGACGTGGGTTTTCAAAGGAATGTATTTATCTAGACGCATCGACTTTAACTGAATCATAATTTCAACAAGGGGGCGTCCATTCTTGGATTTCTCGCCCAACCAAGTGGTCCCCACGTAATTTATATGACAGTCCGGCCATATATTACCGATAGCACAGTGTCTGACAACTGAATGTACTAATTTACGGTGGTCGATAAGACCCATTTCCGCGAGTTCGCAGTGAAACACCTGTGCATATATGAGATAGTAAATTAAGAGTTATCATATTTACACAAGTACACAAGCAAAACATGGATTGGAGTAAATACCTGAACCGGTAGCACAGTAAACTGTGGCATCAGCCGAAAAATATTCGAAAATTGAACACCACCGACGCCATAATCATCAATAAGTTCTACGGTGATATGGTCAATTTTCAGTGCCTTGACCTCTGCTCTGTGATATTCTGAGCGACTGAATAATCCAGCCCCTGAATGGTCTGCAACAAATGCTCGCTTAACCCTCACGACAACTACCTCACCCACATCTGGAATCCAGTCATCTTTTCCTAAATATGTCTCCCTTCGATTGTGGAACCGCGAGTAGAACGTGTCCATGCACGAAAGTAACTTTTGAAGGGTTTTGATGACATATTTATGTTTCTAGCAATATTATAAAGTACAACAGAAAACCTCATAAAATTGGTATTAGCACCACATATGTAGATAATAAAAATAGCAATAATTGATTGTTGAAATTACTACATACATTCTCAGGTTGATCTTCCTCATAACACCGAAGGTACAATACATCCTCATCATCAATGTATAGCAGCCTCGAGTTAAGCTCAATGTCTTTGGGGAGTACGACAGATCCTGAAGTTTCCTTGAAATACCGGTCATTCCTGAGGACGATTCGTGTGGGGAGCACAGGCTTCATCAAGGGAATCGAGTAAGGTTCATCTTCCGCGCAACCAAAAATTCCCTCATTTTGAACTTTCACGTCAGCATCCTCCAATACGTCATTACTTTCATAAGGAATCGGCCATACTGTTAGCAACTGATTTTCTCGATAAAGGTTCCCATACTTCTTGGATGTGGTACCAGTACCTGGTCCTACAGATCCCCGTTGTATCTGGTCAATTGCTGATTTTTTTCCCGTCCCTGTTACTGGCACTTTCGTATCGTCGTTCGTCTCCTCATTAGCAAGTTGTTGCGACAGTCCATCTTCTTTTTTGATTTCCAGTAACGGTTTGCTAAGATGAACTTTCTCAACAATTGAAATACGACCTCGACCGCGGCCGAAACATGGTTTAATGGAACCTGTCGTATTAATGGTTTTCGTGATGCCCGACATCCTTTAGAGCATCTATTTAAATTAAAATACCAGAAGATGACAAAACTACAAAGGGCCCAGCTCTTCTGAATGTGATTAATTACACCAAATGAAATATTTTGAAAAGTGTATTTTATATTGTATTAGATTTCACATTAAGTTTATTTTAAAATTTCGCAAATAAATTTACCCAATTACGATACGATCTAATAAGCCACAATTAATCAACTTTGCTCATAAAATCAAACACCTTCTCTTCGAAATGCTCTTAGAAGTAATAACGTACTTTTCTTTCAGTTTTATTTGCTCGAGTTACAATGAACGAAATATCCTATCCAAAACCACCAAAGTTTTTTTTCTCAACTTGCTTCGCACATTTGATTAACGCTGCCTGCACTGGATGAAAAAACATCACAGAGAAGAATAAAACATTTTGTAATCAATTTGCCTTCAATTTTGTAATTATTGTTATGCTATCTCTCTGGCAGAGATTCTCTGCTGTATACTACTAGCGCATTTTTTCTAAGCAAATGACAATGCACGTGCAATGTAAATACATGCATTGAATTTCTTGTGTGCGTCTAAGGTATTTATGCTGATATGCCTAACGTAATATACATAAAGGTGGTTTATTTCTGCATTGTTGTACTTTTCTATTATATGCAGCGTCTTTTGCTTTTGTAAAATTTGCATTTCAAAATCCAATCCAAAATATGCAAATAAATTGCAAACAACTCGATGATGTGTGGCAATACGTTCATCCGTTCTAAATCGATTTCCACTTGGAATTTCAGAGTAGGAATTTCCTAATACACCGAAGTTTAACTCTATTTACTCTATACTATGCTATCTAATATTATACAGTTTTACCAAACGGGTGACTGACGGGGTTAATTACCATTACAATTACAAGAAAAAGGTATCAATTAATATTTACAATTACTATGACAAAATTCAAGCTGTAATTAATTTCATACGTCTAACAATAATTATTACGTAGTTGTGTATTAACAGCTATAGTATTGAATTTGGTAAGGCTCAAATTTGATTGAAATTGACGCTTACATATATAAAAAAGAAGTGTGAGGAATCCTCTTCGAGGGTCTGCTTCAAAGTGCGTTGCTAAACTCGACGTAAACGGAAGGAATTGCTGGATTGTAGAATTAGGCATTAGTCCAAGCTAAATGTATCCTTACAACAACAGTGAAGTTAGTGAAGTATAATACGGTTTATTTTCAATTTTCAGCAGAGCGTTAAGATAAGCACCGGTGAAGGTTTAATTTTGGAGCCTACGTTCAACGTACTAGTCCTCATTTGACGTCACAGTCAACAACACAATCAGACAACAGTTTCAGGAGCAGAGGAGCAATGTATAGAAATAAAGGAGCACCATCATCGCTTGGAAAAGTGGTAGCCGAAAGTCGAACAAGGTACTTGTGGCGTTTTTTTCCAGGCGCAGGCCTATAAAACTCATTCACTCATTAAAGACTTCATTCATTTATATATCCAGCATATATATTTTAGTTTATTTTTGCAAGGCACCTTCAAGTGGCCACAGGAGGACGATTCAAGTACTTGATTTTATCGAAAATTACTACACTCCTGAAGACGGAATTCCTTGAGGCTAGAGAGATTCGCCCAACTTTACAGCAACTACTGGAAAGAGTGAATGAAACGGAAGTTTCCGACACGATCAAGCAGGTATTTGCTTCAAATTATTTTACTTATTTAATCATTCCCCCCCCAGCTAAATTATTTTGCTAAAAATGATAAAGGGATATATATGTATTTGATTATCTGACATCGCATATGATTATCAAATTTGAATTCATTATCTTTATAATTCCAGTGGTTAGTTGAAGATACTCTACCAAAGCATCCTCGTGTACGTGTAGTTGAGGGACGGATCAATCAGCAAGAGTCTCGATATGCGTATGAACCACCTCTGAGAAACTGTTCTACTCAAGCTGCCCTTTTGAAATTACTGAAAAATATGCATGAGAATAGTGAAGGAGTTCTAAAAAGTTCGGTTGATGACTCTGTATCAATTGCTAATCGATTTATTTCGGTAATTTAAATTATCTAGTGGTATTTACTGACCTGTTAGCCGTGTTAGACAAATTTTTTCGTTCCCTGTTACAGAATCTGGTTACTGAAGACAAGATCATTCAAATCACACGTTTGGATAAAACCCAAGTTTTGTATTATAAATCTCCAGATGATGTCCTGCACAAATTGACGTGCGATTCGCGATTTGTGGATTTATGGCGTAAAGTAGATGTGCGCAATAAGGAAATGAGCCATATTATAACCTACTTAAAAAACCAAGGCTTATCTGTCTTTGATGAAGAGGCATTTGTGCAAAGTGGTCAAGAAGAAAAGGAAGTGAATAGCAAAAGGAAAAAGAAAACAAAGGCGAATAAAGGGCAGAACCCCAAACGTCTGCGTAGATCAACCAGGAGATTAAAGGACAATGTTCATGTTCAAGATGAGATGGTAGAATATGGCGATGAAATGTTATAACAATGAGTGGTCTGGTTTATATTTTTTTAATAAACAGTATGAATTCTACAATGTTGTTTATTGTAATATCTCTTCATTTCATCATTCATTCTCATTGTTTAATTGTACAATCTGATTACGTATCATATTGTCATGCTAGCTTTCCACTTTTGAGGGCACTCCAAGTAATGTAGGTTCAGAGCCTGATCTGGAGCTTGGCCGTCTTTGACGACCACTGCTGGCGCCTCCAGAACTTCTTCTTCCTCTATTTTCCGATTCCGTTCCGCTATCATTATCAGATGAATACGACATTGTTCGTGAGTGGCGTCGTCGGGGCGGAGATCTTGAAGGCGGCTTTAATGTAGGGGAGGACTCTTTGTTACTTTCTGAAACTTTTCGATTTCTGTGCTGATTCTTAACATCCCATATCATACTCTGCCGCTGAACAACATCCGGCTGCATGGATATAAATGAATGATCATATGGAAGCATAAACTCCCATCCTTTCTTGACTACCCGATTGGCAACATTAAACAGAATTTCAGTGAGCTCTTCATTGGGTAGGTGTAAAATAGGCAAAAGCTTCCGTCTCTCCACAATCCGTTGTTCAGTGAAAAAGCTCAACTGTTGAAATAAAATAAACTTATAACATAGAGAAACACTTTTGAAATTTAAATGTGCATTCAACACATACCACAGTATCTCTCGCAGCTTGCATCACAGGCCCTGCTACTCCATTAGCATTTGATTTATAATCGTCCGGATACACCACTTCACTTCTCGCAACCCAACAACCCTGAACTAATACAGCTACAGTTTGTATGGTTCTTAAAAGTGTTGTGTCATCGACGTTAACGTGTAGTCTTGTTCTTAGGAACTCCACAATTTGGTCATACCGCATAACTTTACCTGTAATTATTGTATCACAAACAAGTTTTTGTATTAGCTTTTAAGCCCATTATAAATTTTGAAGTTTACTGTACGTAATTTAACGTAACTCACCATTTAAAATAAGAACCTTCAGTTGGTCAGGTAGCGACATTTCTTTCATATTTTGGACATTCATTTTCTGAGAAGGTGACGCAGCTTTAGCGGGGGATTTGTCAGACCCATCAATCACAGCCTCAACATGTCTAGGAAATAGTTTGGCAAGATAGTCCTTTTGAGTAAGAACATACATTGGTTCATCATTGTCCGTATTTAATGTGCACAGTTGGCTGAAAACTTCCTTATTAACGCTTTCGTACTCCAGCGATAACCACGCTTCTTCCTCCTCTTTTTTCCGGGCAGTAAATGAGGATTTACTAATAGTTGCGGGCTTATTGGGATCTGTCGGGTTTCTTTTAAATTTTACGGTCACTTTCTGTGCCTCCTCATCGGCTTCATCTTCAGTGTCAACACCGGCGTTTTCTGCAATTGGTAATAAAATAATAATTTAAAATTTAAGAGGTGTAGGCAATTTTCTACTGTGAAACCACATAAAATCAGTTCTTTTGTTGCGTATGGCTTGCTCACCATGTTTTGCTCTGGCTTTATCGGCTTTATTTAAAAATGGCAGCGTGGGTTTCATTTGTAACACTGATTTTAAAGGAGTTAAGTGTACACCACCATTTTTTATTATTCCTACAACATAACGGGAAGTGTTAGTAAGTTTAGGATGGCAAGTAGATTCCAGGACAGTCTTATCAATTTTCTTTCTTGTATCTCTAAATATTACAAAATGATTTTTTTAACACAGCTAAAAATACTTCTAACGTGATGATGATTGATGGACAAGTTTTTATTACGGTATATATTCATCTTCGTTAAGTCCTAATCCTTCAGCTGCCTCTGACAAAAGTTCTCCATGAAGTTCATCATAATATTCAGAATCGGTTTCAAGTCCAAGAGTTAATTGTATTTTATTTAATCCTGGCTTCATTTTAGACTAAAATTGTAGGGAAACACAGTTAGAGTTAGGATCGTCAGCAATCACAAGTTGTTTTCATATGTCAAATCAAATCATACCTCTAATATTTCAGACTCCTTTATGGGGACCGTGACAGGTCGCTGGGGGTATTGTACAAGATATAGATTTTTGGATAAGGCCTTCGATAAGTAAACAGGAATCTAAAAATAACGTACAACATTAATAACAAGACAACATAGACGTACATACAAAAAAACTAACGATAATATGTTCTAGTTCCAGATGTTGAGATGTTTAATTACTGCATTGTCAGTACCTCAGAGATAACCTTCTCCTCCTCAAGGTCTTGATCACACATTTTAACTATTATATGATTAACTTTTTAACTTAATTGCTCCAACCCTGTCTGTACAACTCTCAGATTTTTAACGCAAAAGTCTTTCATAGGTTATAACACGTTTGTACATTTGTACATACTTTTTGAAGATTGAATAATGCACTACCATTAATTTTAAACGTTTTGACTTTTGAGCAGCATTATTCAGTCTTAATCCCAACACATCCTTTAATTAATGGATAAACTTGACAGTGATCCCTTCTAGATCGGCTCGTGTTCAATCTTTAATGAATGAAGTTTGTAGAAAATTGAATCGAATGCACCTCAAAGCATGTGAATACATTTGTTTACCTGTCGTATGTGAGACACGGGCATCTCATAAACAAACACATTCAATGCGTAAAATGCTGGAGCAGATGGCACATATACCAAAATACCAAGTCCATGTTGCATGTTTCGTTTTGTTTGATCTTCCAGCCAGCTGATAAACCTTCCAGCAGATGACAAAGTGCAGAAAGATAATTATTGTAATAGTGTATTGTATTAAAGTTAGTGATACTATATTATAATGGGCCATTATTATTGAGGCTTACTAGTTCAAGGATTTTATCTAATATTTAATAATATTATCTCTTTCAAAGTTTGTTCTCTTTCAATCTGTAAGGAATTATTTTTTTGAAACGTTGTTGATAGTGGTGTAGAAAAATTGTAACCGGTTCGGATTGTGACTTGCATCCCCCTTCCGAGTTAGCTAATTTATTAGAAACTTAACTTTTCATAAACTATTTGCAAAGTTAATCGCTTGACCTCGACCCCGCTGCTATTGTTATCAAAATATGGCTGCTGCTCCAGGAAAGACTGTCCTCATAGGTAAATTGCCCTCATGAAGTAAATGTCGATTTCCTCCAGCATATGTATGTAGATGAATGAAAAAAAATTAACTTTTTATTTGAATCTTGTCTTGTTTTGGTAGGAGGAGGATCAGGATTTATTGGGTCAGCACTCACGCAGGCGTTGAAATATAAGGGTTACAACGTTAAAATTATTTCTAGGAGGCCGGGTCCGCTTAATATGAGCTGGGTAAATTATTTTAAGCATAACATTATTACATCCCGTATTTCATATTGTGATGTGAAAGGGTATTTTCATGCGTTTCACCTTTGCTTTTAGACGGACCTTGAGAAGAAAGGGATTCCAGAAGATTGCACGGCGGTTGTAAGCATGGCTGGCCAAAATATTTTTGATATTAAAAGAAGATGGACACCCGGTTTCCAACAAAACGTTTGGGCCAGTAGAGTCATCACAACTAGAAGCCTTGCAGCAGCAATAAAAGAGGCAGAAAATAAGCCTAAAGTGTTTATTTCATTCTCAGGAGTTGGATATTACAAGCCCTGTACTACAACAGAATACACAGAAGACAGCCCTGGAGGTGACTTTGATTTTTTATCTAGATTAGCAAAAGATTGGGAGGATGCCACTAGTCTCCCGTCACACTGCAGCGATGTAAGGAGGGTCATCCTTCGATCTGGTAAGTTTTTGGTTACTAGACACTAGGGTACACCCCAACTGGAAACTGGAAAAAAGTTTGGACATGAGCGTAATTAATTAATGTTTTAATTTTTGTACCCATTTACAGGGATAGTGCTTGGAAGACAAGGTGGCATGATTCAGAATTTGTTTTGGCCATTTTACTTTGGAGTCGGAGGTCCTGTTGGTAGTGGTCAGCAGTTTTTCCCTTGGATTCACATAGTTGACATGGTTGAATTAATTGTACATGCTATAGAGAATGAAAAGGTTTCTGGTGTTCTCAATGGGGTTGCCCCACAAGTCATAACTAGTAAAGATTTTGCCAAGGCATTCGGGAAAGCTCTCTGGCGCCCTGCATTATTCCCAGTACCAACATTTGTCCTGAATGCAGCATTCAGTGAGGAGCGAGCAAAAATTATGACAGAAGGGCAAAAGGTCATACCAAAGAGAACTTTAGAATCAGGATTTCGTTTCAAATTTGGAGATATCGATACTGCGTTACAAACATGTACGGATCTCGTGTATGCTGACACGCAATAGATACATCTTTAAAAGTTGGAAACAATAAAGTCTACATATTTTTCACAACGACAAATAATAAATAGGATATTTCGAGGCATATGTGCTGCGCACATTTGTTTCAGTGTTGTATTTAAAATATACAAATTCGCATTTTTCGCAGTCAATGTGAGTAGTTTTTCTGTATTTATGTAATTTAATGCACGTGACGTTTAAGTGAATTATTTTGAAGAAAAGAAAAACACCTCAGATCAAAGAAAAAAGATGGAAAAAACCCGTTTATTTTATTATTCTGTATTTGGGCTAACTTTTGCATCTGCTTCGTCAACAATGGTTGGCGCATCATCGTACAATTCCTCAAAATCCCAACCAAACTTGGAAGTAAGGAATGCTGAAAACCTTGTCACCTTATTTTTTAATTTCATTTCCGCTTTATCCTGGTCTTTAATGTTTTGGAATAATTTTTGTAAGCAATTAAACAAAAAGTTGTTGCATGTGACAATATCAACAAAAAAATCTTCTGGAACCTCACAAATTTGAAAATATAAATCGGCTACAAAATCCGTATAAAGTTTGGGATACTTTATAATGGCATCATCACTCTGACATATTAGCTGAACCAAAATTTTCCAGTGCTCAAAAGAGGAGTAGCTCTGACCCGCAAGGAAATTCACAAAGGTGTACTGTAACTCTGCAAGCACATCTTCTGGTCTAGATGAATAAATCAACAAAAATTATAATTTTTAATGCAAACGGGCTTTTTCTGAATACTAAATACATTTTTTTTAAGTCTCATACTTTTCTAAACTCTCCAATAGTTGATCCAGTTTCCAAGTTTGATCTATTTGGCATTTTGTAATCTGTGCAGGTGTGGAGCCTGAGGGATAATTTTCAGTTGGAATATCACTGTATCTAATTTTCGACTGTAACGATTCGGTCATTTTTGGCATATCATCCTCTGCCTTCTCCAACTTTGACATTTTTTCCCGTGGTTTTGAAGATTTGGAGGTTGTTTGATCACTATCAAGAATTAATTCTGGTGCGGAGAGTATCATACCGCCGTAAGGATTCAACCTTTCCAATGTGGAAGCTGTCAAAATATATTAATTAAACGTGAGCATTAAATGTTTATTGCAACGTGATCTTTTAGATTAAAATAATACTGGTTCCTTACGAGTAATACGACTAGTCAATGATATCCATTTCCTCCACATATCATAAGGGTATGCCCCAAGATAACGATCCATATCTTCCATGTGGGACTTGAGTGAGTCCACCTCCTCTCCAGAATAAGAATCAGTGCTAAGAACTTCCGTTTTGGGGTCATACTTACGAACAATCATCTCCTGTTTCTGGAAAACATGGAAGAATCCCATCCTTGGTGAAATATTTTGATGATCTTTACTAACAGTACTAGAATCCACAATGAAAAAAACGTTAACAGTTTTGTACAGTTAATGCACAACGATTAAATAAACAAAACAATTTGCGATTTACCTGAAATAAAGAAAATTGAATAATCTTAGTGCCACATCAGGTGGCATTTCGGAGGACTTTGGAGGTGCAGATGTCGTTGATGGTCCAAAGGCTGCCATTTTTCTCGAACTACAAGGTTGATTTAGAATGGACTCTGATGTGGACGCCATTGTCACGTAAATCACGTATTAAATCAATGTATAAACCAGCAGCAGGGTAAATTTGACAACAAATAAGCGAGATTGAAAACAAAGCTATATCTCTTCACATCAAACCATTTGCCGCAATACCTGATGCGAACACGTGTATTTGGTCCATCAATTTAACTGTAAATCAAAATGACAAAATTTAAAAACGCTTCACAAACAAAAACAACACTTTTTGGTTCAATATTATTATGAAAACGTCCGAATGCACACAGGTGATCTGGCATTCAACATTGATTCAACACCACGATACGAGCAGCTAGAGCCAGCTCTCACGTCTCACACTGCCCTTCTTTGCTTTGTTGTAGCCTTCTCTTTCGCGTTGTTCGTAGGATGCTCGTTCGCTTGTATGATGTGCATTTCAATGGAAGTCTTTTAGGTTGATTAATTAAGAATGATTGGCAAGTTACGGAATTGATGGAGAA
>JAHZNC010004439.1:0-10018 GCA_027744095.1 Zhuqinia jingwanae | reverse complement strand
CTGCAATTCATGAAGTGGTACAGGCTCATCCGACCAGTGTCCGGCTGAGTGCTTCCAAGCTGGCGTACAGCCTTGCCAAGAGCCCCTTTATTGAAACTATTTCCAAAGGAGCCAAACCCTATGGACACTTGATGCTGGCAAAGGGACTCATTTCTGGTCTCATACATAATGACACTGTCGCTCTTGCAGTGATGGGAGCTCGATTTGCCTATGATAAAGTCACAGAAGCTGGTGTACAACTGGGGGAAAAAATTTTCACTGACGTTACAAAAGTTGGAAGACGGGTAAGATTACTGGGGAAGGTTTTTGGTCCGATTGGCAGTGCAATTGATGTTGGACTTGGGGTGTGGTCTCTAACCAAATCAATCGACCGACTTCATAATGCGAGAGACAGTTACGACAGAGATGACGCCATCGCAGATATTGTCAGCGAATCAGTTGACATTACAGTTGCAGCAGCAACCACAGTAGCTTTAATCGCTGCTATATCGTTTCCACCAGCTGCACCAATCATGCTTGCCGTTGGCTTGATCATCAATGTGGTAACTCAGATTGCCAATGCAGCATTTCACGCAAGTAACGATGTGAAACGGATCAACTCCCAAATCCCTTTGCTTGAAAATGAGAAGACGGATGTTTTTATCAGTCGGTTCTTTGACTTCTTTGGAACTCGGGGCAAGGACTACCTTGACTACCTGGTTGAAGAAAAAAAGGACAACGATGTCGCAGTGAGCGTGTATCTGGACTTTTTGAAAAATAACACCCAATTTTTGGGCGGGGTCTTTCCATCAAGATCACTGACCTACGATGGCGGCTGCGTACTCGTGAGGTTTGATTGCCCACAGTCTTATTTCGAAGGTACGACGTGTAGAAAGAGAATAATGGGGGAGGGTTGTGATCGGTATCAACGTTGCGGGCCCGAGGGACGCGAGTGTAGTGATAGGCGAGACCGTGAGGGCTACTCCAAGTGCCTTTGTGAGAAAAAACCGGAAACTGGATTTGGATACCCGCATTTCGACTCTACAGTCGACTTTAGGAACAAGCAGACCGTGTACTGGGACAGGGCTGTGCCGGGTGACGTATCAGGAACGGAATTCAAATGTAAGCCCGGGTCACTCCAATTTACGGATTATAGGATACAGCAAAAGGAATCACGACAAGATTATTTTTGTGAGCATGCCATTGGCCTCTACCGGCCCCAGAGTGAAAGGAAAGAGGGACAGAGTTTTGTGGTAAATTTGGAAGATGGGATAGATGAGGTGACAGTTGGAGAGGATCTCACGCCTTACACATTCCTGTTGGGAGACGAAGGTACCAAAACATTTCGCGGGGGAAACGGTCCAAATGACTTTATTTTGAGTGGCAATTGTACATCTGGATTGCTGAAAGGGAGGCTTTTTGGCGGACCAAAGGCAACTGACACTTTTATTATTGCCCAAACTTGTGGAAAAGGAGAAACAATACAGATAACCCCAAATGGCAAAGGACATAATGCCCCATCATTCGTTAAACTGAATAACAGATTGGAGCTGGAGCTGTCCAAAATTGAGAATATTATTGGCAGGCCAAACGAGGCTGAGATTGTGGATGTGACATGCGATACAAGACAAGTGTTATTGAATGGAGGTTCTAATCCAGACAAACTGGATATCATTTCCATTGATCCCTTGGAATGCCCGGTGGATGTAAAAATCATCATGGCAAACTATACAAACGTTAAAAGTCGACTGGACAAAGGGGAGGTGTCCATGTACGTTGGTGATAGCATGTCAGGTAGCTCGATAACAATTAGCCAATCCCCAGTTGGGCAACCGCAACACATGATAATCTTTACTGAAACAAGGTCAGAGAAAATTTTGCAAGACGACTTGGTGTTCACTAAAAATATTGGGGTCACTTTGAGATTGAAAAATTCTCCAACAAGGGATCCAATTGCTGTGCAGTTTTTAGCAGATGCCTCAAAAAGTAAACATCAGCAACCACATCAGCTGTTTTTCAATGAGAGCTCCAAGGACAATCCAAACTCGTTCAGCATTTTGATGGTGCCGGAAAATGAAGAAATGGCTAAAGGGTCCCCACTCATGTTTTACCACAACTTCCCGACTCACAACAATCCACTAGTCTACCGCCCAAGACAGGAAAGGATTGGAAGTGAAAACATTCCTAACCTTTTTAATATTTCGGATGAAAGGTGGAGAGTGAGTGGAGGAGAAAAGGATGACACGTTTCTACTCAACGTTCCCATTGATCAATTAACGCAACTTGATGGGGGCGGGGGTGATGACACTTTAGTGATACAATCTAGACAAGAGCAACCGATAAGTTTAAAACGCGGATTGAAGAGAATTGAAACTGTGGTCAAGGGAGAAGGTGTGGGGCAAGTTGAGATCATCACCGGATGTGACACAAAAGCTGTAGTTGTAAATGGAAGTCCCACAGATACTGTTCACGTAAGCAGCTGCCCTGACAAAAGAGAACTTCAAATTGATGCGGGAGGACGCTCCAAGATACTGATAGAAGGAGACATTTCAGGAGAAAATGAATTCGTGAGCATACTAGCCCATGATAGTCCAAATGTTCCTGCAATCTTTGAATTTAACGCAAATCGAGCAAATATCCCTCGCGTTTCGATTCAAGTTGAGTTGCCAGACTCACTAAAGCTGTTAGGGGCGGGGGATTTGAAGTGGAGTAATGGTGGAACTATGTTCCGGATACTTTTCCGTTTCAGCTACTTTAATTTTTACAACTTGAAGCCAGACGATGATGGGAATGATAATAATGATGGTCCATTTATTTCATCTCCACAAATTGAACTGATTTCGAGTAAGGCAGCTGAGAAGAACACGACATGGAATAAAATCCCAAGCAGGCTTGTTTTTGAGAAGGATACACTTGTACCTGTCTTTGTTCACGTGCTACCGGATTATCCTGGTTCAACTTCTGAGGCTCAATATGCATTCGACAAGCTGCACAATATTTTCCAAATTCAGGGAGGATCTTGGACTGTTCAAGGGGGGGAATTTAAGGATACTTTTGTTGGAAGCACAAATGTATTGTCCACAACAAATATTCGTGTTGGACCGGAAAGCGACAGCACTTTGGTGATCCAAGGGGATGCTCCAAATTCAAAGGAAAGTGGGGTCGAATTTGTGGTGGATCTCACCCAAGAAATTATGGGGTTTAAGAATGATGATCGAGTAACTGGTAAGGTCGGAGGGTTCATTCATCATGTAATGGGCAGAATCAATCAACCTGACCACATCCGAGCAAGCTGTTCCACACAAAGCATTGCTGGACAGGGGGGTGCCCAGAGGGATAAGCCAGATAAGGTGACCATCCCGGACAGAAAAAACTGTGGAGAGCCGTCTAATGACAATAGCTGGTTGGAAGTGCATATGGGTCCCTTCACACAGGTGCTGAATGAAGCAAAAAGCGGCCTCTTCAAATATTTTGTCGACTTGGATGGCTTGGCTGTGGATACTCCAATTTCCATTCAGACCTCAGCAACAAACATGCACAAATTTGCATTTTCTACGGAAGCCTTGACAGAAGGGGAATTCAAGTCGATTAACTTTGACAATAGCCGGTCATTGCTAAACATTGTTGACAGTCATGATGTGAACTACGAGTTTCCAATGTTTAGACATGATGACAATAGCGACTACACAAATCCTACATTTTTGGTGACCACCAATGACAACTCATTCACAAGGGATGTGAGGGTGGACAAGGATGGAACAGTGATTGCAACCTCTTTACTAAATGAACATTGTTCTATGAATGGGACTTATGGCATCGTCAGAGGACTTAATTTGGAGGTCAACAATTTTTTGGTGAACATCAGTGGCGACCAAGTTTCGTCCTGTGGAACCATCCAGGGACACCATGCTTCCACTGCAAACAACTTCTGGTTGCACGGAGTACCCCAAAACCAAATTCTTATTTTGGAAGGCGCTCAAGAAAGTTCTGATCAAGTCAATGCAATTATTTTGGGGGATGATTTCTATCCAAAGGAAAGAGTCACAGCACATCTTTCACCGGAACATGGCTATCTTATTAGAGACCACATTCCCAACACTGGTCCTGAAACGCAACTCAGATGGATCAACACTTTTGTAGGAAGAGGTAATAGTCCAGGTTCTTATGATACCGTCATCCCTACCTGTAACACGCAACAGGTCTCTGGCGTTGACCTCGTTAAAATTTTCTTGGACGCGAGTGAAGACTGTGAATATGACCTTGTCATTGGGGTTGAGCCCATGACCCGCGTTCAATTTGGATGGATAAATGACCTTCGACCAAATCTCACCAATTTTTGGAATAGCACATTTCACTACCGCTTTAGTGCGCCAATGTCCTTTGGAGTGGTTCAGGAGTACTTTGGAATTTTGGATGGCACAGTGCACAATTTCTATCTGCCTTTCAGTCTGGAGGATTTGCAGTCCCTCCAATTTGACCAAGATGAAAACAAGTTGTATTACACCATTTCAAGCGAGAAGTACTGGATTGGGATGATAACCGAGCCCGGATATGAAGACCAGTTTTACCCACAACCAAATTTGGTAACTCAAGATGACTTCCAACTTCAAGTTGGTTGCGATGGCAGTGTGTTGATTACTGGATTACCAAAAATTGAAGAGTCGCAGTTGAAAGAAATGTTCTTAAAATTTCAAGGGATTGCCAATTATTTAGGGGTTGTCATGGTGATCCAAACGAGCACAGGTTTTATGCATGTGGGAAATGATGGATCCAATTCGGGGAGAAATGTGCTTCAAAATGTGGCCTATAATCAAAGCTACTTGGGTGGAGGTGGAGCAGCGGATACGATTTATGAAGTGGTCAGTTTGAAAAAGGACGTTTTCATTTTAACAGGACTTGAGAAGGTGAAAGGTACTCTTTTGGCATCTGTCAATTTGGAAGGAGGTTATATTTCCAAACAAGTTCTAGACCTGACTGATATTGTGGTCCCAATTCGACTCCAAACTGGACAAAAGTACATACCCAAAGTGGTTCAAACCGGAAATGATCTTATCATTACAATGGAAAATCATGAAAATAAACATCCAGGAAAAATAACAATTTATGATGGAGCACACGAAAATGTCACTAAAAATCTGCAAATTTTATTAAACAATGCAATGATGGAGTTGAGAAACTCAGCGGGTGATTCATGGGAAATCCTCCCTGTGGAAGTCCATTTGGAAAGGGAGCTGATTTATAGTCTTGCGGCTGAGGATTTGGAACATGATCATCATGTAAGTGTGTTGGACCACAACTACGGACCAGAATACTATTTTCGATTTAACTACTCCCAAAATGGTAACGACCTCCATTTGAGTGACATTGAAGAGTTTCGGGATCACAAGTATGACAAGCGGCACATTGAAATCACAACGGTCATTATTACCGACTTTTATCGGCAATCTTCTACAAATAATGGCAGCAGCAAAGATCCACCAACTGACATTAAAAATGTCCGACTGTCGCTTCCTGGTTTAGAGATCAAGCTGGATGGAAAGGATGTCATTTTACTGAGCAACAAGACGGAGGAGGGCCATATTCTTTTGAAGCAAAATCTCCTCCAAACAGATGGGTACGCATTTTATAACCAATATATACATTTTGTATGCAAAAACGAAGCTGTTTATGTACTTGGATTTCATTTAAAATCTTTCAGTTTAATGATTAGTGGAACCATTCCAAAAGTTTCTTTGTCTGCTAACGTGCTTTCCTCGGGAACAATTCCCACTTGGAAAAGTGTTCTACACGGAGTTGAAGATGCCGTGTTGGAAGGAATCCCTTTTGTGCACCGCCTTTTCTGAGGGAACCAAATTTTGGATTTAAAAAAAGCTAATATAATCATTATAATTAACTAAACCAAGAAATAATTGGTATTCAGTTTTTTTGTGAAAAATGTAACAAATTAGCTAGTAAATTAATTCATATTATTGAGCATGAAAAAACTTCAATTATAATTGCAAATGATTTTTTATTGACCGTGAACTTTGATTTTTACATAAACAAAAAATGCTCAACAATGCTATTAAATAAAAAGTGACATTGATGATATTATATAGATTCCTTTTTAGCAATATGTATACCACAAAGTCATAACTATACAGTTTTGGTGTGATTAGCAAAACAGCCTGGGTGTAAATATTTGTGTGGTAATTAAAATGTCATTAGACTATCAACAAATGTACGCTACTCGCTGGAAACTTACATTAATACACAATCCTTATGACAATTTTCCAGTAAAGCACAGTAAAGCATGTCATGGCCACTTCCACGACATTCCAAGATTTTAAGAAATGCCCATTTGTCTGGATTAAATCTCGTAAATTTGCTAGCTTTTACGGTATGGGCATGCCATTCCCAGCATTTACAAATTTTCTTGGTGCTGCTCATTCATATCGCTGCATCATTGTTGTCCAGAGAATGATATAGAGTGGTTCCAGTGTGGTACGATGATCCCTTCAAAAGGCTATCATTGTTACTTTTCAGTTCATATAATGTAATCTTACATATCTATGAAAAGTTCATTATTCATTATTACTAATGGGCTTATACTACCACATTGTATGTCTATAAATGCGTATTATGTTCTAAATGTTGTATTATATTATTTAACATGAGAGACTTAATGACAACTTTTATACCTATGTATTAATTCCAACTAAGATAAAAGTTTATGTATCTATTGATTGCTAGACTAAAATTTAATTTTGTTTACTTAAATTATTTCTTAACTACTAAGTAACCATACCATTTAATTTTAATGCTATGATAACGTCAATGATTTTGGATGATAAATTTTAACCAAGCATAAAATTATGATCTGTTCGTTTTAGATTTTCAATTTTTTTTTAATTTCTAATTTGTTTTTTGTCGCAGAATACCCACCCCAAAAGGGATTTTATTACTGATAATAGGGATAATGCTCTGTATCTACGGAAAATATTTATTGATGTCATTTTATTTAGAAATTGATTCAAAATGTGGACTATTACCTGAGTAATCATGCCTACCATTATTGTGGCCCATCTTCTTAGTTCACTGCAAATTACTTTTTGAACAATTTCTTTGTTTCTCAACATCAAAATTTCCGAAAGAAAAAATAAAATGCTCAAACCAATCATGCCACCATATAACTTTAAACACACAATAATCTCTATTATGGACATTTCTTCAATGCTCCTCATCTCAAACGGAATATTTTTAACATGTTTGAAAGATTTTGCGAGGACATTTACTTGTCGTTCCTGCTGTTCCACATGTTGACGTGTGTACGTTTCCAAGTTAACTGTATTTGTAAGATTGGTTTTCGCAATAACCTTGTTGCCAAGGATAAGCTTGAGATGATTGGCCCTTAATATTTTGTTTAAATATTGATGTATCCCTGAGCTGTAAAGAGACCGTAACGTCCTTACAGCCAACTCGTTGTAAAACGTCTGTCTGCTTGTGGCAATAAGTCTGGTGACAGCAAACAGGGGCTCATCATTATTAAAATAAATCTCTCTCTTGGAAAATAATGAAATAAATTTTATCCACCCAAATTCATCATTCGTTCCGTCAACCAAGTAGAAAAGGACAAGCTCTTCTGTCTCCGAATATGTCAACGTTTGATTTCCCCCGTCCGATACTGCTGTTGTGCATGGGTGAACGGACCGGTACATAATTGGCTCAGTCCTCAAGAGAGATGATGCAAATAATTCCTGCTGTTTGAAAAAGTTGAATGTGCAATTAAATTTTTTACCAAAATTTTCAATCCGAAAATTCGCATCATCAGTGGCAAGGTAGTTGAAACCAGTGGACTTGTTATGATTTTCTAAAACGTGATTTGTATGCAAGCATTTGCGCAATTTGGGAGGATGGGGCTGTGCAGTCATGTCAGTGTACATTGTTGACGTGTACAAACTTCTCAGAAATATTGCGAGCGTAATCCAGCTAATTAGAAACACCCAAGTCTTTTTGTTTAGGAATCGATTCCCGTCGTCACCTTGCTCCAGAATGGTGGCAAAAATCCAAAAGAAGCTGGACCCGAATAATAAATCCGACTCATTTCGAAAGGAGATGACAATCACTATCCAAATTACAAGACAAGTTGCAATCGTCATAATCCACGTGTACAAACTGAACGGCTTCAATAGAGAGTTGATCTCCGAAAACCAAATTTTACTCTCCGAGCCCATGATCACCATATATTTCATTCCGCCATCAAACTTTGATTCCGCTGCGGATGCAAAACTGTTTTGTCTACTTATATATGGGTGAGAGAGATCAAAATCTTTGCCAATAATGAACCCAAAATGAAAACCGCAAAAGAACAAATCTTCTGAACAATTCAAGTACGCATTGATAATGTGATTTGATAGAGGCAAATCGGTTTCATGCTCAAACACAGACTCCAGTTTTGCTAATGACATTTCACTCGATTCTTCCCGTCCTCCTCCGTTATTTCCATGATAGTATTTCCAACTGACTAAATCAATTAGTTGTAACTGCTGCAAATGAGTAATGTCCGTTAGATGTAATAAGATAACAACCTGATCACCCCAGAGACTTAAAATACGATCTGAATTGGAATGCACGTCAACCAAACCCAGAAACACACGGGAAGTAGGTCGTAGAAAAATAATTTTGATGTTTAGCAATAACGCGCCTTTAATGTAGACCATCACCGGATTATTGAGGTTTAAAGGTTTTGTAAAGGGCAAGGATGCGAGAGCATATATTTGACATGATGGTACGACGCCAGTAATTTCATTGGTCATCCATATAGTGTCTCTGTATGAAAATTCTGTCTGAAAGTGTAGTCGTAGTGTGTGTACATCATGCTTGGAAAATGAGACCAGTGTGGGAAACCACAAAGTGCAGACTCTTTGATACCTTTGACGATGTAGCACGGACTCAGATATATTGTAAAACAATTGCCGTTCCCAATCTAAATCCAGCTCGTCAATAATGAACGTCAAAATGCTGACTGTGTGAATGGATACACAATTTTGTTGAAGTTTGCATTCATCCAGAAATGCGTCCCGAAGTGAAAATGATTGAATCTCGTAGCCTCTGGTCCTATTTAAAATGGGATCTGATTCTTTCGTGTGTGAGAAGTGCATTGTGCATGCTGAAAATAGGTCCAATTCTCTTTGGGAAACTTGTAAAGCTCCAGCAGCAGCGCGCAAGGAAACAATATATACAACTACTATAAGAGTCAAAGCTGACATAATTGAACAGAGGTGAATATTCTACAAAAAAAAAAGTTTTTCTAAAAATGGGTTTGTGTTGCTAGCTGCTAGTTATACTCATTTAGTTTAAATGGATTTCGCAAAAAAAGTATTAAGATAGAACAAACATCTTTTATATAAAATATTTGGTAACAAATTATTTGTTAATTGCTTCACAAATCATCTTCTGAAGAAGTAAGTGTTATTTGGTCAATCTTCAGTAATTAATGAGACTCTTGCCTCTGTTGTGTGTAAACTTTCATTCTGTCTAGTACACAAGTGGTTCCAAATCCATACTTTGTGAAGCATTTCTTACAGAATACCAGTTATCCAACCACATATTTTTTTTAATTCTTTATTTCATAATCTCTTTCATGCCAATGGCACACTTGGAGTTATAAGTAATAAGTACACAATAAATAATGAATTTAAATATTTAATTTACAATAATTTTGTGCACAGTAACTTACTATAAAAGTGCATTTTTTTATTTGCATGTCACATGTTACTATATCCACGTTACCTAAATGAAGCAAATGAGGAGAGTAACTAAAGTAATAATTAAAATACCAAAAAAATGTTTGACAAATTGTTCTTACAAATTAATATTGTTACATAAAGTGTTTTATAATTTGTTTTGACAAAAATTTCACAGCAACCGGCGTCCTTTTGGTATTCTATTTAGTCAATAGAATGAAACGCTTCTTGCTCCAAATGAGAAGTAAATATAAACTCTCGCAGACCAGACGGAAGAACCACCTTTTTTTACCGAGAGATAGCAATCGAGAGAT
>JAHZNC010004438.1:0-11253 GCA_027744095.1 Zhuqinia jingwanae | reverse complement strand
GATGGTAAGGCACACACTGACATGAAAAGTTCATCTAGATTCAAACTATATATAGTGACATTTAAACCAAGGGGCAGGGCACCTTATTAAATGACATGTAGGGTTACAAAAGCTTTTTTAGCGAGCTACCAAGTTAAGCGTTTGTACCATAAGACAAGTGCTAAAGTAGCCGTCCAAGATTTTTACATGAAAGACTTAAGCATGCATGAATGCGTAAGTATTAAAAAACGCGTACTTTACACACACAACACGTCGTAGGTCGTGTACAACAACAATATGCATACGTAGTAATATTACGTGCGTCTTTTCTGCATTGTTTCATGCATAATATCAATATTTAGTTTTAAGTTTTGCATTGTGCGTGAGTACATGTGTCTCATGTGATGTGTTACGCCTACAATCTAACACCAGTAGTCGTCTTACACATGTTCTTACATTTTTCCGCAATAATGTCGTATTAACATCATCAACTGGTACTACTTTGCTTATTTAGTAGCTCGCTATCTTAATGAAATTATTATGCATTCACGCTGTCTGACTTTCCGTTTCATTACCTACTCAAAATGTTATTAAAAGTTTCATTTACAAACAAACAAACAAACAAAATTTTCAAACAAAGCAAATTTTATGATCATGAAAATATCAAATGGACCACTTACTACAACTAAAATCCAATGAATCTTGCGAGATAGAAATTTATTTGCATCAAGATGCCGACATATAGTGCTACTTTTTTATTCCGTTTTTAGTTTGCTCGATATATCATATTTATTACCTATATTGACCATTCATTATGTTTTTGCTTTAATTCATAGTGCACTAATCATTCCAATATAAAAAAGTTCATTGTATTAGGAAGTTGTGTGGGAATATTTTTTTTTTTTGAAAAAAAACAGAGAATATATCGTCATAATAGTCTATGTGCCAATCAATACTGGTACAACAAGGCGCAAAGTACCACCTACCTCTGGTACATTATCACACGATATTGTCGGTAACTCTAAACTATAAGCTACTTAAAGCCCGACTAGTCAATATTTTGTAAATTACTTTGTAAGGGAAATGTTAAATGTAAAGCTAGTTACTAGAATTCGCTGATAAGTGCATGATGATGACGATTATGTAACGAAGATGTCTATTATGAAATCATGCTAGCTTACATGCGGTCTTGTAGGTGCTACATTAACCAGATATTATATGTGTTTAAACTTGAACTGATTAGCTGTGAATGCCTGTCATAGTCCTCGTAAAACAGTAATCTTCCTAATCTCTCAAGTTGCAAATTATTTGCAAAATAAATTTCGGTAGTATACAAGCAATTAGCTTGGCATATGTTCAAAAATATGCAATACTAAACCTAATGCAACTGAGTGATCAATTAGGATGGCATAATATTCTTAAATGGAGCGATATTTAAAAAAAAATGAGCTATTAAAATCAATATAGCAGTTACCATTTCTTGCCTTTTAAAATTCAAAGTCGAACGTAGTGACTGAGATACTTGTTTAATGGAGATATTGAAAACAGTGTTTTCTTAATTGTATGAGGGTGTGGTTAAAAGAATGAGAGGGAGGAAGGGCCAACAATTACAACGCTTAAATATCCCCTCTGCAAAATAGTTAAAAGGTCTGCTGTGTTATTGAATATCAGTGTCATTAAAATGCTTGAAAACTACAAGCAGAAAACACTGACCACTATCAAAAATTAAAAAAACACATAGAAAATTAAAATGACAGAACAGATTTTATGAACATGATATTTTCAGAAAAATAAATAAAAGGTGGCAACTTGAAAATTGCAGTAAATTAAAATATATAATGTGGTATTTTTTTGCTGAACAAATATGGCTATTTGAATATTATGAACAAAGAGTGCAAAAAGTTTTAAAAAAATCCTCGACTTACTTGATAGGATGCTTTGTGATCGCTGGCGTTTCAGTTTCCGTTTAAAAATCTTCTTATCTCATCTCGCATCAAAAGTGGCGTTGCAATGTAAATCTTACTTGAGACAATAATACCAACACCCATGCAAGCTACCTGCTGACAATCTTTTTGCGTTACCTTTGACATATGTTCTATGTCATATCAGTACTCTATATCAGAATTGTTTATGCACACATGCTTGATTTTATCTTTGCATGCACTCATATGTCATATATTATATCATTATATGACAATACTTTAATTACGTATTATGCACATATGGAGACAAGCTCATTTTTTAAAGTGCATAGTGCATAATAACAAGATGCACATTTTTACGTTGAGCTCATTTCATTTACATGAACACAAGTTTTAAAAATAAAATCACTAAAAACTTGGATTTAAGCAAGATTAATGTATTCTATATATGTACGTAAGTGTGTATAGTACGGACGCATGTATGCATGTATTTATGCCATGACATGATATCTTTGAAATATCGGACAAGAGAATCTTTGTTAAGAAATCTTTAAACGATGAAAATAACCACCACTGCGGAAGTGTTTGAGACTTGGACAATATTTTTTTTTTAAAGATGAGATGAGATTTGAAATTTAGGAAGCTGATTTGGTAAAGGAAGTTGAAATTATCATTCCGAAATGAGGTTGGACTGGATGACACATATATACTATTTAACATAATAATTAATAATAATTTTTGTATATTCATTTCATAAAAAAATAACAATACAACAAACTGGTCACTTTATTTGTTAATATGATGTATGAAATATGTATATATATACCTACATTATATGCAATACATTCCTTTTTGAGACAAATGTGACTAAAAAGGGATGTGTTGGTATTACATAACAGTATTGTTGTTACCATTTACGGATCATCCTACTTAAAACAAGACAGGAAATGAAAATTTTGACTCATTTTGGTTATAAACCAAAACTTTCAGCAAAATGACATGCGGTTGGTGAAATATTGTTACAGGAGCAAAATGTTTGGCAAACGAGTTGCAAAGTTAGCAAGAACAAACTTTTACGTCGAAATTTAGTTTAGGAACAAGTATACATAAAGATTTTAAGGAATGGTTTAAGGTTTGGGATTAGATGAAAGTCAAAGAAAGTAGTATTTGACGTAATTTTTTTTTGTGGATGTATTAAAAAATATTTTTATAAAGTTACATTCGAGGGATTTTCATGTGATTTATGGTAATTTTATCTCACTAAAGTGATGACAATCAGTGCGCAAAAAAGCTTTATCAAATTTGTTATCTGCACTTATCAACAATTGCATATTGTGTAAATTTGTTTAATATCCTGAAAACATGTCACTACGTTAAATTGAACCCGTTAAATTTAACTACTTTGAATTAAGCCGTTTTTATATGCTCATAATAAAATATTTTTGTCATTTTTCTAATGAAAAAAAGAATTAGGAAAGCCAATTCCATGAAATAAACTAGAATTAATTGGGTGAGGTGAGAGGTGTGAGTCAGCAAACAAAAAAAATACATGAACTTTGTAAAGTACATCGTTACAACGTATCTACCTACATATCTAATCGTCTAGTCTTTCATTTTATTGTTAAACATTTGCATTTGAATTATTAACGATTTAAAACTAGCTCGTGGTAGTAATAGTTTACCCAACTAGTTTACTTATATTTTTTTACTATAGTGACCAGCACTTATATTTTATTATTGCAGATCATATTTTTTCTCACGATGATACTGTCGTGCGTCGTGCACGTACGTACCTACCTACGGCGTCAACGCCTTAATTATTATTACGAGCCGCTCAAGTTATTTGGGCACATACACATACATGACATGGCACGACACGATACGCATGCTCACTTTTTTTACAGTATCTCACACCACCACCACCACATACATATCACACGGAAATGCTATAAAAAAGTTGTCGCCAAATTCAACAAAAATTTTATTTAATGAATTTTACCACTTCAAAAAATAAGATCATGTATAATGGGTCGTAGATAAATTGGGTTGTTGTTTTTCCTTAGTTAGCTTGGAGAAGACATAAAAAATTTGATTACATTATTTGTGTAAATACATAATGCATAATATTATGACTTGAATTAATCTCAAAGAAAAATGTGTATATCTACATATGTATGTATGTATGTATAGGTATATATTAATATGATATATTTTAAAAATCGTAATCATATCATGGTGTAGTGACTTTTGACAGGAGATTTTGTAACACACTAATTACGGGTGTCAGTTATATAATAAGAATAATTTCAAGATTTTTTTTTCAAATGAAAATTCATATTAAATGTAATGTAATATACCTTCAATTATTATAGTCCCTTGATTCACATACTCCTACTTGTAATTGTATTCTTATTTTTATGATTTAAATGTATGCTTGTATTAAGTGCAAAGTAAGTATTAATGTGTAAATGCCTATATGTCATCTTTTTTATTTTTTTCAAATTCAAATATGTGCACAGGGAAAAAGCAAAATGAGCAGAAGTCAATTCATAAAATTGAATCGAGCTATAAATGGCTGTGAACCGTTGGATGAAACTTGCATATCTTCCATTTATGATGAAATCGAAGGTAATTTATTATGTTATTATGAATACTTTTGTAGTTAATAATAGTATCATATATATACACATTGTTCCACAAACACCTGCTTTTGTTATGTACATACACATGTAATCATCATATTATATGCATATACCGTTATTATTGCATAACATAATCTCTCCTCTGCTGACGCTTTTTATTTGTATCATTTATGATTAATTATAAACATAATATGTAACAGTATATTACTTTAATAACTAATGTTTGTGTGAGTGGGTGTATAGGTATCTACATTAATATGTATGATTTTGTATTTGTACATGCAATAATTGAACTTGTACTGATTAACTTGTGCAAATTGATAACAATTGTTTTAGTAATTTAAATGAGAATACGTCAGAAGAGGTACCTTTTTCAAAAAAATAAATAAAAATAAAACATCAGAAAACATACCAATTTTTTGTTTGTACAGACAATTACAAAAGAGATGCCGGTTGCAACGATGATGATGCCGCTTCAGATCAGATAAAATGGCTTGCTTCTGTAGGAAAGAATGAAAAGGAGATTTTGAATGTTATCAAGTACATTTTGGAGTCGACCAGCTTGTTGCGCTCGCACTTTTCCTTAGGAAGACAATTGAAGCATGTCAAGCGCATGATCAAGGTATTAACGAAACAACATGTTTGCCAAGAATGTTTGCACCAAAAAAAAATCCAAAGACATTTTGTAGTTTTTGAGAGCGTACCTGATTTGATTGCCGATTAATTACTTCATTATAAGTTGTGTGTATGCATTTTGTGAAATGAGACTTAATGGCCTTTGCAATACAAGATGTTTTGTTCATCTATACACATTATCATGAAATTTAGTAATAAACACAATTTTGTGGACATTTAAAAAATGTCTTAATAACCTTTTATACAGCTCTGTGGCACATCTTTCCTAATGGCTCTAATTAGTGCCCTACAAAACACAAATGACACCAAACTCTCAGACGTGTGCCTGGACGGTATTCACAGCGGAATTCGTGTGGCTTGTATTCTTGGCTTGGATGTAAGTTCACCTCTTTTGTAATCTTTAATAAATAATGTCATGTCGTAGTAGAGTATTTTGCATACATTTTTTATAGCTAAATATCCCTTTAAAAAAATGTAACATTTCCGCATAATCACTTATTGAAATTCATGCATATGTATGATATTTTTACAAGATTTGTACAAGATTTTGCAAATATGATAATCGCGGCTAGAACTACATTATAGAGCTCTACTACTACTACTACTCTCCTTACACTACCTACTTATACATAGTTCTGCGTATTGTAAATAATTTGATCCTCATTTAATCTAATCACGCATGTTATCATCATATGTGCTGGTTTTAGAACGAANCACGCATGTTATCATCATATGTGCTGGTTTTAGAACGAAAGGGAGGCCTTTGTTCAAATCCTGGCAAAGCTAAGTGCCTCAGCCCTTGATGAAATTCGAGGAAAAAATATCAGTTCAAAGATTGTTACAAAGACTACGTCCACTTTAACAATGACAGAAAATGGTGTAACCAAAACAGTGGTCACAACCACCACAGAGATGAAGTGTCGAAGTGTTGATATAATTTTGACACTGCTTGATGTCGGCATTGCTGAAGGTAATAAGCCAATATAAAAGTAAAATATAGTAAAAACGACAAAAAAATGTAGGCACGTAACTAAAAATCTTGACATGATAATGATAATACTAATAACATTCAAAAAGCTTGAACTATAAACTTGTATTTTTGCTCCAATTATCATTTGAATAATGATTTTCTCTTTGGGCGCTGCCACTTTTTAACTTTAAATGAGCGATTTTTTTAACATTCCGTAATTTTGTCATTATGCAATTGTTAAAAATATGACTTTAATTACTCAATAATAATTATAATGACATGTAACTTGACAGGAAATCATTTGGGAGGGTCATGGCTGCATATTTTAAAGTTCATATCTCAACTCCTGTCAACATCCCTGCTGGCCGAATCGAGAAACTCAAGTAGATCAAGTAGCCCTGTGCCACCCTTACAAACCGCTAGTGTGACCGGTGGTAGTGGCACCTCCACCACTTCAGGCTGGGCTGCTTGGGCAGGCTCTTTGAGAGAATCTCTAGAGAAAAAGTTATGGGATCCTACAGCAAAGGCATTGCATCGTAAGAACAAAAATAGACATTAGCCTAACAATTTTCTCACAATGTAAGTTGAAGTGAGTTATGTTTATGCATGAATATAGGTATTCATTCGATGTCATCACTTCAATAATGCAGCTTATCTGTAATAATTATGTGTTTTGTAGCAAGTGTCAAGGAATCGATTGCAAATTCTGTGGAAAAGGTATTCAAGCGTTCTGAGATGCTTACAGGAGATGCGATGACTGAATTTTTTCAAGCGCTATGTCAGGTAAATTCACGTCACCACCGATGAATGATATACATATGTATACACCAATTATGATTATAGAATAAGTTGTTACATGTAGAATGGCATGAATACATTGTTATAAGTTTATGCATTTCCCCACGGGTTTGATGCTCTAATAATAAAGCATATAAAAAGGGATAAAAAATAAATAAATCAGGATCTTGTTATTTTTTAAATGAGCACAAATTGAAAAAATTACTATAACGTAGCGTACTTAGAAACACGTGGTATGACATTTTTGTTTGTTGCATTAGGTGTCATTACACGACATGATGAACTCTGAAGCACCCAAACATCTCATGTACGAAAAGATCAATGAGGTGGCCGATGGTAACTTTTATCGACCTGCGTTGCAGTGGTCACAAATATGGCAGGTAGGTTTAATTAGTGATGATAAGATGATGATGTCTACAACTATCATATATATATATATGTTATGTACTTCTTGAAACGATTGTGATGTGTTATTACAAGCATTAATTATTACAAACATGAAAATGTAACATGACGCACCTTACTGATGATAATAATTAACAACGTATCAAATTTTATGTAATATTTCATCTTTTAAAGGTTGTTGCAGACTACTTTTGCCATTTGGCGTGCTCATCCAAGGAGGAAATCTCAACTTTGGCCATAGATTCCATTCAGAAATTGGTTCTGAAACTGTTGAAGAAGGAGACGGTGAACGGCTACCGCTTTCAAAATCACTACTTGTCTCCTTTCAAAGTGATTCTAACAAATAGCAGGTACGTCAGTCACTATTTACTTTTGCTTAATTATATGACCCAGTTAACACCGTCATCACATTCCACTGATAATGATTTATATTCGTCTAGTCTAGTATCACACTTCTAATAATTAAATTCATATCACGCATGCTCCATCAATTTACATATGATCGCTATAACATATTATAACAAATACATCAAAATCTTCATCAAATTAACAAAAAATACAAAGTTTCTTCAGAAGTTCATAAAAGTTTTCATGACGTAGATCACACCACATACACATATATACATATATACATAACCTCTAGATGAAATAATAAATTGCAGAAGATGTGGTAGTAATGACATGTGCTTCATACTAATAAAAAAAATCCTCATCATCATGATCAATATTCCTAACGTATATAGATCGCAGTCAACCAGGGAAGCTGTTTTGGGCTTTGTTGAAACTGTTATCAGCTTGCACGGTGATCTACTTCTTTCTGGTTGGATTGCAGTACTCTCAATTTTGGTTGCAAACATGCTTAGCCACACTAATGCTGCTGCGGATTCTTTCAGGGTGTTACAACACATTGTTGGTATGTCTCTAGTCTCTCGTTAGTTATTACTGTTATTATTACTACCAAGATTATCAAAAACGTGAATCAAGATAAGTGAAAAAAAGTGATGTGGTCTGCAGCACGTATGGATAATAAATATATGATAATGATATGACTTTGTATGAAGAAACAAAACAAAGTTAATTGATTATTATGATTAATATAAAAAAAATATTGAGAAATAATTATGTTGAATCTTCGCCCAATTTTATTTATTTGCACACCCACAACACAGATAAGTGTCAGAAAGGTGAGGTAAACCTGAGGAACTCATTTGGATCGATTGTAAAATCCCTGATTGATATTGCTGGCTATATTGCTCCAACTCTGGAAATGAGTGAGCAAGCATTTCGTCTATTGACACAGCTTGCTGAAATACCTTATCGACACCCACAGGTAAAGAAAAAAAATAATGATGATCATAATAACGATGACAAACCTAGTATTTACCCTATTACAATAATAATTTAATGAGACTATAATGAGAACATATATTTTTTTAAAGCTTTTATTTCATACTTAATCGCTTTATAGGCTAGTTTTATAAACTTTTAATATACAAATTATCAATAAATTTACGACATTGCTACCATTTTTTCACTCTAATTACTTATCATTATATTGTTATCTTGAAGCTGCTAATTGAGGAGAATGATGACAAACGACATCGGGTGTGGGCACGTGGTTGGAAACCTATTCTCTGTGAACTCTCAGCAATAATTGTCAGTAGCACAATAAATGGGGCGACTAGTAATGTCAGCAACAGCAGCAGCAGCAATGGAAATAATAATCCAAGTCCCAATTGGGATATCAAAACCAAAGCTTTAATTGTAAGTCAAGTACGCATTTTTATACATGTGTATCAAATGTATGTTGTAGTAAATGTCCATATTTATGACATGACGAATTCGTTGAGAAAAAAGTACTAGTCTGAAAATTGAAGACGATAAAGGAATAATAATAATTGACTGCCCTTATCATGTTTTCATATAAATGTTTTCTATTTTTCATTTTTTCACAATCGTTACAGACTTTGTTTGAGGTAGTTAAGACTTACGGGAGCTCTTTCGAGAAGGAATGGTGGAACTCTGTGTTTGAAATTTTGTTTAACATTTTTAATTGTATCAAGTCTCATGAGAAGCAAGACATGGTGGTAAGTTGGTATAATATACTATTTTTTCTTCAAAAATTTATAACAATGTAATTGTTGATTGTGTTGTGTCGTACGTCAATGGAGTTGGTGGTGGTGGTGATTTATGGGTGTCAACTATATGCATGTCCGTCATTTTTATTTGTCAAAAAAATGCATTTAACTATAACCTACATGCTTAATTTACTTTTACATTGCATGCATTTTTTGGCTTCCGCCGATTCTTTTTTGCACGTAATAATTTAATTATATGCCTGAAAATAAATACCGCGCAATTATCCCATTTTCATTTCGTGCTATTAAATCAACGATGTTGGCGATGATGATAATAATCGCTACTTATACTACACTGACCATACCATCATCATCATCACCTATTTTCACATTCTATGCTTTTTTTTATTTTGGAGTCAGTCAGTCTGTTTCTGTCAACAACTTTTTGTCAAGCTGTCGTGTTACACAAATCATGGCAAGTTCAATCAACACAAACAACATCCAACCAAACAACTACTGTTTCAACTTTTTCTATTTCTCCGTTGTTGAGTATAGTGCACCGTGGGAATAATACATATATACATTCTTATTGAAGCCGTGCCTTATTATGCAGCAGCTTACTAGATTAAAGCATTTGCTTTATTGTTTTATGTGCCTACCTATACGTATTTATATATATGCCTTACTATTATTAATTGCAATGCTCATTTTCTCCTGCTTGTGGGTTTTTTTCTTGAAACGATTTTTTTCTTCAATAAACGCTTATCTTTTAGTCTATAAAAAATCTATTTTTACATACAATACTACATTGCAAGTATACAAATTTACATCTTTTTGTACTTTGATGATACTACTGCATATTATTATGTATATCTTTATGAACTGACCTCAGGCGTTTTCTATTTCTACTTCTACTGCTCAGCTTCTTCCATCGTCCTCTACTTCACCACCACCCTCATCACCACCACCGTCAACTTCAGACGGAAGTTACAAATATTTCTATTGCTATTATTACGTGCAGTTTGCAATCTTTGATGTGTACATCCAATACAATGATGCAACCGACTTGTATGTCTTTGACGAACTATTGAAGCACCTGCAATGGTGCATTTGTCAAGGTAAGCCGTTGTCACAATCACACCATATCTTCTAGAACTTTTATAGCTCCATAAAAAATAAATAGTATTGCGACTGTATAATATGCATATTATGTATGGGTGATCAGTTAATAATACTATATACCTAAGTAAATAATAATATATACAGGCACTTGCGAGGGACATGTGTCATGTAATTTTAATTGCAAATCAATGAGAAAATATTTTATACTATATACCATCACAATAATTAATACACAACATGTGACAATTTCATATTAATATAAGATCATGATCATTCCTTTCACACATTCATCACTTTGTCGCACGTCCATAATAATAAGACGACATTATAAAGATATATACGCTATATGCAATAATGTGCATTTTACAACTTCAGTAGTATTTTATTTGCTATTTTTTAATGTTGTATGTGCACTGCGTTTTGTCGATTCAATTTTCATTTGTCAATCGTCAATGTGCCTTTTTTCTCATCTTTTATGTGAGACATTTGTCAATATGATATTGAAATTATTATATACTTCAAAACCTGAGACGATTTCCTAATCGTATATACACACACACACACAAATTAAGACAAATAATAAATGTGTTTTGCATTGTGCACCTATTTCGTATTATTAAGTACATATGAACCACTGTATATATTTTCTTTTTTAATAATGACGATGATATTCTAAAAGCATATTTTTTTATTGTTATCAA
>JAHZNC010004437.1:0-23161 GCA_027744095.1 Zhuqinia jingwanae | reverse complement strand
TGGTGGAACTTTATTATTTAAAATAATTTAACTTCTAACTCAGTGTACCTCTTTTATTTTTCCTTTCTGTGTCACCAAACATTTTTAAATTCACGTTCGAATAAATTAGCGTCCCTGTTTTCATACTTGACCTAATAAAAGGAACCTTAAATTTGGTGACCTGATATTTTCCCAAGGGTGAATAAATACCTAAAGTCATGTGATGAATAAATCTATATTTATGTGTAATGTGTGTCTGTTCTGTTGGCAATCATAAATTATGACAGTTATAAAAAATAAAAATAGTAATGTTGTAAAATATTAATTAACTTTATTAAACTGTGCTATTTTATAAAATAAGTTTATTGTTTAAAAATTTAATTCTATCCTTTTAAAAACTGTAAGTACTGTGTCTTTAGGCAATCATGTAAAATGATAACAATAAAATTATCTACCCTCCTCCCCGTACCCCTGTACAAAAAGTATATATCAATGACATAATGTTTTGGGGTTTAGTAATGTACTGGTATTGGTCCAATCATTCATAACCAATGCAAGATTATAAACTAGTTTCAGAAATCAAAATCTCCAGTCACCCCAAGCATCTTCACACAGATTTAGCAAATTTCTGACTGTTGTTATGTTGTTGAGCAAGTAGAAAGGTTATACATAAGTCAACAAGATATGAAAATTAATTAAAGTAGGCCATTATAAGTAAAAGGAAATCTTTTTGCATCAGCAGTTTTAATAGTAGAGTAGTATCATAGGAGGTAGGTATGCATTTATTTCATAATTGCAAAAAATAAGAAAACATGATTTTCCACATTTTGTCCATACTGGATCCATCCTTCCTTGCCTTCATGATACTACTAACTCACTCATCCATACTTTTTAATTACGTGCCACGGAAGAATATTTTTTTACCAAACAAAAAGCCCCTACCTGCTTGTTGTATGTACGTATTCTACCCATCCATCCATATCCAAAACAGGAAAACTTTCAGATTTGCAAAATAAAAAAATGTGAAACAGCAAGTTTTTGCGTACGTGCAAAAAACTTTAAAATGACCAGTTTTCATTACTAGTACTCCTGCTGCTTCTTGTATCCATGCAAAAAGTTCAAACGCTTCCTCTCCGGTGAGCGGGTGGATGGAAGAGCTCATTATGAGAACTCGGGTGTACAATCATTCGAATGCCTACATGTTGACCTACACACAAGGCAACAATCAAATCCGAAAAATGCTAACCCAAGAAAAATAGCATCTTCTTCAAAAGAATATCTATAATGATGGGCTTCTCGAAGCTTCAAAATCCATAGGCATTTTTCTTTAGCAGCAAACGCATCTTTCATCTGCTACTCTCATCTTGAATAAAACAAGTATATAGTTTCTATGTTTGTATTCTTCCAATATCTATGATATTCTCTTCGTTGTCTAAAAAAAAGCCAAAGTGACAGGCCTACGAAGAGAACAACAACTGACAACAATGGAAAAAAATTATTTGCATTTGCAAAGTCAGCTAGCAACAGCATACACGAGAGGAGGATAAAGTTTACAACAAGTTGCCGGCCGGCTGGCTGTGCGAATAGGTAGGTAACAACATGAAATGAAATGAGAAACAAGTTAATAAAGGAGCCCATATAAGTAACCAACTCAAGTACTATTTTTGCAAGTTAATGTTTTATGGCAACAAGCTCTGCTGATGGGTGGACAAGCTTGTTGTTCACCTTTTACACTTGACTTGCTGGAAAATGATAAGCTAGGCTATGTACTGCGGCTTCATGAATTATAAAAGATTGCTATCTTTTTCTTCAATACATCTTGTTCATTTTGTCTTTCCTCTGCCCTTGGATACACATACCTATGTATACATTTTATAAAAAACCGAAGAAAAGAAGAGTTATAGTGGCTACTGGCGAGTTTGTTGGATGAAATGAACTTTTTTTTGTTGCAATAATACTATATTTGTACATGTCATGGGGGAAAGCAGTCGTAACTTTTTGAAAAGAATGGCCGTTTTTTATAAATAATGTAAAAAAAAACATCTTATCATTCGCACGAGAGGTTTTGTTAGAGGGGCACACTGAGATTGGTTGAATTATTATCCATGTGACTTTTGCATAAATTTGCGTTAAACTTTTCCACTTTTTGACGGTCAAGTAAAGATAACCAACAAAGAGTTGTGTTTTTCATGTACCACATGCATATATATAGGTACATATTATTTTCACGTACGCATTTCATATCATTTCGAGACACAATATAATATTGATTATATGATGTAGTTTTTTTTGTCAGTACAAGTTGTACTCTACAATCTACAACCTGATTAAACCCTATTTTTAAAAAGTGGATGACATGAACTAGGCATAATATTGATCTCGCTTTTAATTTGATCTTTTCCGTGTTTCATTGCGTTTCCAAGTGGGATTGCGATACGCTGGGTTAACTTTGACATCCATTCAACCTTACGTTCAACTTCAATATTTTATAGCGTCCCTATTTAAATAACCGGCTTTTGCAGCACATGTGTGATAAACCTGATAATAAAGTGTACTTACTTTTTAATATTTTCTTGATGTGAAAAAAACATAAATTCATTATGAAAAAAAACTTCCATCTCTCACCTTCTTTGTTCAGGCAGGAAAGGAAGGTCGTCCTTTTAGCATGTATCTATGTGAAAATTGTTGAGCTTGCTGTGGCTTGCGACCTGTATGATGTATATAGCATATCATGTCAAGTAAAGAAAACCGGCTGAGTCCATTCTCCATGCTCTGGTGAATTCAATGCCAGTATGGATATATACTGATCATAGATAATTAGTGTAAAAAGCAAGTCAGATTTTGAAACATTGTAGTTGGGCTTGCATACCTTTTGTATACCTAGCTGCTTTGATACGAGGAATTGGTGCGTGGAGAAGGAGAAGAGAAAAATGGTATATAAACCCCGAAGACGGTCTCATTTGGCGTCTTCTGATTGCGTTTGGAAAGTTGCAGTCTTGTTCCGATTCCTTTCTAAGCAATTGTAGTTACTCAAAACAAACATCCAATATGAAATCTTTCGTAAGTCAAAATTTTATATAATTTATTTCGCAAGTCATATTATTTGGGGAACTATGAGATTGGAGATTCTTTACAATGTTTTAAGACCTTAAATTTATTCTTGTATTTTCTGTTTCCTCCACATAGGTTGTTGCAGCCATGCTCGTGGCGGTCGTTGCCGGCCAGTCCTTCGACATGTTCAAGTTCGGACAGGGCAAGAACCTCCTGATGAACAAGCAATACGGACAAAATGAGCTCCTCATGAAGAAATTGGGCTACCCAATCAACATGTACGGACAAAAGGATCTCGTCGACCTCCCCTACTACCTTCAGGGAGACTTTGTTGACAGCCACATCCTCTCCTTTGAAGAACTCTTCACCACTCAACTTTTCAAGGAATACATGAGCCTTCCACTCTTCCGTGAGTACATTCAGCTCCCAGTGTTCCAAAAGTTCGTTCAGTCCGTCTACTTCCAAAAGTTCTGGACAATCCCTGCTTTCAAGCAATACTTTGTTCAGCCAGAGCTTTTCTACAAGTACGTCTTGCCCATTGTTCAGCTCTTCAAGTACAACACCAACACCTTCTCCACCTTCGAGCAACAACAAATTGTGAACAAGAATGCCTTCCCATTCGTCGCTGACTACGAAACCGAGTTCGTGCCCTCCACCGTCTACAACAAGGATCTTACCCTTCAAGATGGTCTCTTCTACAAGAACATTTTGGAAAAGATCTACTCTCACTTGTACAACATTGATGAGACCACCACCGTCAAGAAGATTGTTGACCCCATCACCGGAGAAATCAAGATGATCCCAACCGGAATTGAGGGAGTCGACACCATCTTCGGAGACAAGCTCGTCAAGGATCTCCTCCTCAAGAAATTCCTCATCAACAAGAACGTCGACATTGACCACATCTTTGGAGACAAGCTCGTCATGGATCGCATGTACAAGAACAACGTTGATGCTGATCTTTTGAAGAAAATCATCCTCGCCAAGGGTTTGGACATTGACACCAACATCTTCGGTGACAAGCTCATCAAGGACTTGCTCCTCAAGAAGAACGTCGATGTTGAGCTCCTCAAGGAACTCCTCATCAAGAAGAACGTTGATGTTGAGCTTATCAAGAAGCTTTTGTTGAACAAGATGATCTTTGGAGAAGACATGATGACCAACACCATGCTCCCCCGTGACCTTAAGGAAAAGATGATGATGAACAAGTTCAACCCACTCCTTGCCCGTATGATGTACGGTTATGACAAGAAGTTCGATACCGTCGACACCATGGGAAAGATCAACCTTTTCGACATCCTCGCCAAGAAGGACCTTTACAACAACAACAAGTTCCAAAACATTGATGTTGTTGACAAGATGAACCTTTTCGACATCCTCTCCAAGAAGGATCTTGCCGTCACCGACAAGGTCATGCTGAACAAAATCCTCGCCGAAAAGATCCACGTAAGTTAACATAAAAAATAAAATTTACAGTAAAAATTAACCTTGATAAAATTTATTTTTTGAAAATTTAACCAAGCTAAAAAATCGTACAATAATTGTTTATTTATTTGTTTATCCAATTAGGAAATCGACAACCTTGGAACTTACCAAACCACTTTCCCCAAGATGATCCAAGATGTCACCAAGTTCGAGCGTGTCCCATTGACCCTCGACCAAGTCAAGCCCATGATGGGAGTCCGCACCTTCGACAAGAAGATGATGATCCCAGAAATCATCAAGGCTTAAGCAACAAAAGTACAACATTCTTCCAATATAATTCCATCTTCCAACATCTTTTGCTACGTCTCAACTTCCAGTCTGTCCTTTCATCGTACTAGTTTGGGGAGGGGAATCATCTCTTCATCATTGTCACTTCAAAGAGAGTTTTTCAGAGGTATACAGCCTCTTGTAGTACTTTGTTGATGTGACGGCGGTGCACCGGTGGTCAGGGAAAACCAATCAGAACAATGATTAAAAATGATTACAACTCGGCCTGTCTCCAGGAAATAATCCACTCTTTGCGCACCCAACCACCAAAGATTGCATAAAATCACAAATCAAATATCTCTCAACCACAAAGACTGTGTATAAAAAGTATGAAGTTTACAAAAAAAATTAATATTCAAAATGGATTAAATAAAAACATCTCTTTCTCGTCCATTTTCAACAGCAAATCACATTTACTTTCATGTCACATTTATTATCATATTTTCATTTTACGTCCTTTACTACTCTCTCATAAAAGATGGTTTCTACCTCCATTACAATTACTACATCTAACAAATTCACAGATTCTCTCCATTTAATACGATAATTTACCCAAGTGAGCATTTTTCGGAGCTATTATAATTTATTCATATACAGTCAAAATCTATATATTACACCAGTACATATACATAACTGTGCCGACTAATCATTCATTATTACCATAACGATAAAATATTTCCCGAAGATGGTAGGCATGATGACAGATAAACATATATAATCGACTGCTTTTAACATGGGAATAAAGAAGAATATTTAATGCATCAAAATAATAATTCTTCAAAATGAAGAAAACAGGACAATGGATGTCTTTTTTATTAATAATGTCATAATGCAAAATGATCTATGGCACAACTGAAAAAACAACAATAGTTAGTGTAAGGGAATTAATTTTAAAAAAATTCACAGTAATAATATTTTTAAACTTATACTTTATTTGGTCTGCGAAACAATTTGGCATTTCAGAAAAAAATATAATGATGCTAATGCTTTAAAACATGATCGCGATAAGGATTTTTATTGATGTAAAATCCACTAGCTAGTAGCTACCAAAACGAAAGAAGAAGTGAAAACTCAAAATTATAATGCAATTTGATGATGAATTTAATAATTTGATGATGATGATTAATTATTTAATTAGCTTGAGCTGAGTTTCATTGGGCTAATGGCATTAAAAAATGTATAAATATATCTTGTGTTTTTTGGGGCTTTTTGTCATTGCTCTTGTTTGTGCATAAATACAACTACTATCATACATTTAAATGTAAATTACATTACAATATCCTTCCTTACTCATAGTTACAACCCGAACAAAAGGAAATTTCCGTATTCTTCAAGTATCATTTATATGGAAACATATTCTAAGATCAAAATTGAGGTGTTTCTGGACTATGATTTTTTACACCATGATGACTAATGACCCAGCTACTTACTACACAGTAATGGCTCACCACTCACGCAGTAGCATACCTACTACTTTTTTTTTGCAGGATATGAAATCTTTAATGTTTCTATATTAAGATGTACAATATCATGATTTTTCTCTCTATCAGTCAAGTTCAAGTTACCGCAATTCATCAACACTTCTTTGATTCCCAATAGGACCTTATCAGGCAGAAAGCGATGACTGACCCTGTGACATGTAGTAATAAACATGATGATAAATGATAATAATGACGTGTACGATATGGTTTGGTATATCTGTATTTATATACTAAAATCAGTGGCCAAGAATAATTCCAGTCAAGACAATTTAAACCACAAGGTACAAGTCATATATATATATGTAGGTACCTATTTAAATGCTAAATCCAACCTACTCGTCTCGTATTCTACAACTAGAGATAAAAAAGTCTCTGGAAAATACCAATGAACTACAAACTACTTTCGGTTTAGTTACTAACCCAGCTCAATTTTTTTTTCTGTCATTCACACGTGTCGCTTTACAGTAGTGTGCAACAATAATAATAAAATATAGGATGACTTTTGGACTAGTGTTGGGTTGCTGGAATACTATACAGCTTACTATTGTTGTAGTATTCTCAATTGTTTTTTTGCTACTGATTAAATGCATAATGTTGAACGTGCATACTTACCCATATATGTATGTACATAGCATCAAAATATTCTGGTGGCGTGAGGACAACTACCTAGAGACAGTTTTTATTTTTCAGATACGGAAAGATGAGGAGAACCAGTTAGTCCCGGTGAAATGTTGAAGGAGACGTAAAAGGTCACATAGTCAACAAGCTACATAGGTATTAGCGAAAGTGCATCTTGTTGGGATGCGAGCAGTAGTGGTCAGCAACAGACCGTCCCAAGAAGCGACTTTATTGATTGTACAAATATAATATGAGCTTTTTTTTTTTGCTACAAAATGCTGTATGCATGGGGGTCAGGATGGTATGTTACTTCCTTGCAGCTACTGGAAGTACTTTGGTGTAATATGTACCAGTCAAAGTCAAAACCACACGACAATGATAACCGGAGAAAAAAAAATGAAGAAACTGGATTTTACATAATTTGTTTCGATAATGGTGTGGTAGTACCATATAAAAATGCTAAGGTTAACTGGATGCCATGTGGAGATTGTAGATACCTACTTTTAATTTTCTTGCACAAGCAAAGTAGATAATATATGTTGAAACCGGCATAATCATCATATTATGAGCCGGCAATGAAGAAGATGATCAAGAAGAAAACGGTATAAATACGCTGATCTAACTGTCAGTAGTTCGTCTTCCAGCTCACAAGCTTTCTTGTTCCAGTTCTCTAGTCTTGCAAATCCAAAGTCTTTTTTCTTCACCGAAGCCAAATCAACATGAAAACCTTCGTAAGTTTCTGAAATTTGTACCAATATCTTAATACAATACCAAAATTATTTCTTACAATCATTCCAAAATTATAACTCCAATTTTCTTACATTTTTTTTAGATTGTTGCCGCTCTCTTGGTGGCCGCTGTTGCCGGCCAATCCTTCGACAAGGATCTTGTCACTTCCCGCAAGGGAATGTCGCTCAAGAACCGCTTCATGAGCTACCCTTACCAATACGGAGGAGAATACTCCAACATGATCAACTCCGACTACGATCTGCCCTCCACCTACTATGGTGACGATGAGACGTACAATCAACAAGTACTCCAATACGATGAAATCATGGTCCAACCTTTGTTCCGTGAATACATGAGCCTTCCCATCTTCCGTCAATATTGGAGCTACCCAATGTTCCAACGTTACGTGTGCTCCCACTACTTCCAACAGTACTGGCAATTGCCCGCTTTCCAACAGTTCTTTGTGCAACCCACATTGTTCTACAAGTACGTGTACCCCATCGTTACCCTTTTCAAGCATAACACCAACTCCTACACCGGAGGAGACTGGACCTGGAACAAGAACACTGAAATCTACCAACACCAGCCAGAGCAACAATACTATGGCAACTTCGTCAACCAATACAACGTTCCCGCCGTCTGCCGTTACAACGCCGTTTACTGCCGTGCTCTTGTCCAGAAGATGTACAACCACTTGATGTACACCACCAAAATGACCCAAGAGAATATGGATGTCAGCAACGTTGACTCTGATATGTACAAGTACAACCCATACGTCGCCCGTATGATTAACCCCACCTACTACAACAAGGAAATGTACCCAACCGTCTACAACAAGGAAATGTACCCAACCACCTACAACAAGGAATTCTACCCATCCGTCTACAACAAGGAAATGTACCCAACCGTCTACAACAAGGAATTCTACCCAACCATCTACAACAAGGAAATGTACCCAACCGTCTACAACAAGGAAATGTACCCAACCATCTACAACAAGGAAATGTACCCAACCATCTACAACAAGGAAATGTACCCAACCGTCTACAACAAGGTAACTATCTCTCATACGCTTTCAATCAAATACAAATGCTGGAAATTTAAACGAATTCTCCTCAAATTATTTTCTAATATATGTTGTTTGCTATTTTTTTCCAGGACTTCCCCACCGTTCAAGTCCCAAAGACCATCTACAACAATGACTTGGTCTACCCAAGAACCGCCAACACCATTGAAGGCAAGGCTTTCGAACAAAAGTTCCTCGCTCCCGAACAATTGATCAAGGCCTAAGGTGCTCGAAACCTGCTTCCAACGCAATGGCATCACCGACGTCTCTCATCATCTCTTCTCTTTCCTGTCATTTTTTAACAGTTTTCAAATAATAGCCTGTATGTAATGTCTTGTTTTGTTCATTGATTAATTTCTCTAGCTCATTTTGGAAATATGATTTGTCTTTCGGTATTTCATGTTTTTTATTTCGAGATTTTAGAAATTGTTATTGTTCAGCGATTCATTTTTATAGATTTTCTTTTGTAACTGTTGAAGAATAATTACGATTGGCTAAATTTTTAAAATAAAAATTTCCTCAAATGCAAACACTCTTTCTAAATATTTTATTATTATTTCATTATATGAGTTTCATGAACTTTTATTATTATTCACATATTCCTTCAATTGTTGGCTGACAATTGTGACAAACAAAGTGACAAAAAATCCATTTTGTAAGCTTTCATACATCAAAAGGTACAAAAATTCCATTTTAATATTTCTATTCTAAAAAAAGGTTTTTACAGGAGGCACATACATATACCTACTTCAAATCAAAGGGTACAAAAAATCAATTTCCAGACGTCCACTTCAAAAACTCATACATATGCATTTAATAATTTAATCCCACCTCAACCAAGTTACTATCAACTATATGGATTAGTACAAAAAATTCCACGCATTTACTACTAATTATAACTTTTACCCAAACCAAATCGCAGACGTGGACGGACTAAATACCTTTTTTTTTCTTAAAAAGAAGTGTTTTCCATTCTGGTTTGAATTGGTTGAATTTTATCCGTGTAAAAACGACAAAAAGTACCTTAAAGTCATACCATGAGCTTTTTTCTTTCATATACAGTTGCGTATTAGGTACATATATATTCGTAGTAATGCATTTGCTATGAAAGAAACCTTTTCAAGAGTTGAATACGAATGCTTTTTTTGAAACATTCAGCAGTACAGTCAGTAGTATGAACCATTCAAAAGTGCAGTATTAATCCCTGTAAAATTGGATTACTCCTTTTTTCCTGGTTAAAAAAATATTTTTGGACATTACTCTTAAAAAATTTGTGCATGATAATATTTCAAATCAAATCTTTTTATTAAAAAAAAGGAACCCTAAAACTCTGCTTCAAAACAAGTATAAATAGTGCCCTTCACGCTCTTACACACTCATTCTCAAAGAGCCCTTTAGTCCGACCTGAGCTTAAATTTATCCTCAATCTATCACGATAATTTATTTTATTTTTTAAACTTCCAAACACTCATCTCATAACCATCATGAAGACCATAGTTGGAGCTATTCTGATTGCCTTTCTTGTAGCAATTTTTCAAATTGAGGAATCTAGCTGTACTGGAGTTCCTGAATGGTTACCTTCAATGAAACAAAGCGGAAGTTGTGTAAGTTTCTCATCTAAATTTTATTTAATTTATTATTATTTATTTTGAATAACGTCCCCAAATTATATCTTGTCAGTGATTAGATTTAAAATGAACCATTTTGTTTGTTTGTTTTATTTTTATAGGATGGGGCATGTTATTCACTAGGAAGAGACGACGAAAAGGAATGTCCGTGTCCACAGAATAGTGCCCGGTGTTGCAGAAATTCTGATAACCATTGTCGTTGCTGTGCTGTCACTCCCGCTGGAACAAATCCACCGACATGTTGTGGTGGCACTGGATGGACGGCCTGCAAATAAAAACTCGCTTTCTGTATGTAATTTTCCTCAAGATAGGCCAAGTGTTATGGGGGAGTTTGCTGAAGGGAGAGATAGCTTGAAATATTTACTTTTGTTTCCAATCATTTTGTGTCGTTGACATTCTCATGAAATTACTCGGGAAAATAAAATCTTCCATGTATTTTGTAATTAAACATGTTTTTATTAGTTTGATTTGAGTTTTTTGTTTACTACAAGAAAGTGGCAACTTGTTTTTACAACAAGTACGACATTATACGGCATAATATTACATACGAATGAAAGGCTGTGAAGTAAATATTTATTTGGCATTAGCACTTGGAAAACTCTGTCAAGATGAGCCATCATCACCACCGTGTAGGTCATGGGCCAGCAAAGCATATATTTAAACTGTTATCAGTAGAGCACGTAAAAACAGTGATCAAAAGAAGCATTGACAACAGGAGACATAATGGTATGGTCAAGAAACTTGTTACACGAGGCGCTTGAAAACTTTACTTTTAATCAGCCTCAGCATACGCTAACATACGAATGAGAGTTGTGTGGATCCGGCAGAGTTTATCATAAAAAAATGAAATGATAAGAACTATGTGGTACGTTACTGGTTGCTTGTCCAAAGACAAATTTTTCCTTCTTGCATCTTTGGTAGACTGAAGCATATGGGAATAAACTCTTTAATATTGTCATAAAATGGTATAAAATGAAAGTGAATGCTGGGCAGTGTTAATCTTGGGATTGGAATATTCGCAGTCTTTCTTTTAGCACTTCACTACCAACAACGTTGAACAAAAAATGGAGAAATCTATTTGGGTAATTATGAAACTACTACTGTATAAATGAATTACGCTTGAATTTTTACTTTGATATTTTCTTACATTCCAAGATTTAAAAAAAATTTAATTATAGATTGTCGCTACTCTCCTCGTAGCTACTGTCACTGGACAGTCCCTCTGGGAATTCGATGAGGATGTACCCACCTTAGCTTCCAAGTGGGAGCCCCGAGGCAGGAGGCTTTTAGGACACCCCCTGGAAAGATTTTTAATTTACGGGCAATCCTTGAAAGTACCTTCCTATCTGCAAGACGACATCTTTGATGTGAGCACGCTCCAGATTGAGGATGTGATCAATCATCCCTTATTTCCAGTGTACATGGGATTTCCTTACTTCCGTCAGTACTGGAGTTATCCCATGTTCCAGCGGTATGTCTGCTCTCAATACTTTCAACGCTTTTGGGACTTACCAGCCTTCCATCAGTATTTCGTGAGCCCTGTCCTATTCTACAAGTACATCTATCCATTGGTCACCGTCTTCAAGTATGATTGCGGAACTACTCGTGGATATCCTTACGTCACTACCACCGATTTGCCCACCCTTTCATATGGATATGAATGTCAACAACAAGGTCAAGACTACGCACAGGAAGTACACTACAAGGCTTTGTTGGGAAAGATTGTGAATCGTCTATACAACAGCCAGCAACAACAAAATACTCAGGATGGTCTTCAGAACCTGATCACGAATATTCAACTTGCCCCAGAAGGTGTTCTCAAGCATGCTTCTGTAGAAAAAATCGTGGATCCCACTAGTAATAATAGAGATATCCAGGTGCCGGCTGAATATGCTACGGTAAATGCTTTTCCTTAAAATTACAACTTTAAATAAAAGTTAATGTTTGGAAAATTTACTGAAAATGTTCACTCTATTCTGATTTTTTAAGCTTGTCGACACGACCCGAGTCCCAGTTGAAGTGGATGACGCTACGACTGTTCTTCCTGAACAAAAACTAAAAAATACTCCCACCACCGTCCACGAGGACAATATCTTCAACTACTACAACCCTATTGGTACCTCCTTTAATCCGTTTGTTGCCCGCATGTTTAAAGGTCATCGCTTTGGGGGACGATTCAATTTACTGAATCAACAATAATAGGTCATGTGCTGCAATAGGCCTTGTGTTTGCTGTATCATTTATGATTTGTCATCAATGACGACAAAATAAATCACACATCCAGCTTTCAACGGTCCTTGATATGTTATTTGAATTACTTTAAAAAAAACTTTATTTACAAAATAGCACTGAGATCATACAAAGGATTACGTTTTGTACAAGATAACGTTTGTAATTACTCATGATAACGATTAAAGTTCGCTTTCTCTGTTAAAATCATGATCATGATAATGTTGACATTGACGTTGGGATATATGCCGTGTTAATCCTTCCCTGTGACTCCCGTTTGGGTTGAATGTATGCTGCCGCAGTGTCAATTACAATGGGATTCATGGGAATTCCATTTGTCGTCCTATTCTTATTATTCCTTGCATTTCCACCACCACCCCCATTATTACTATATCCGTAATTGTTAATCCCACTTGCTGTGCTGCCACCATGATTTCCACTAATCCAGTATTGTTGTCGCTGGTGTTGGCGTTGCTGGTTGTGATTCCGTTGTTGTTGTTGTTGCCGCTGTCGATTGTCCTCGTAATGATAAGTGTCCTTAACGGTACACCATCCTGAAAAGGGTCTGACTAGAGGGTGAACCAAACTTGAAAGGGGCTTCTTTTTCCGGTAGTAGGGATCGCAGATGGAGGCTAGTAGGCTGATGACGATGCCCACTAGGATGGAAATTGAAGCAGCCGCCACTGGATACAGCAGATAAGATAGTTGAAATATTTTCCAGGGCCAGTCACTGAAATTTGTTACATTTTTAAATTAAATTGTCATGTAGTTAAACTATAGAGTTAAAGAGAATGATATTCATATACTGTTTCTGGCATCATACTCGAAAGAAATCTGGGAAATGAGAGGGGCAGTCTCATATGCTGGTACAGGTGTTGTAGAATTGTAGTAAGCTTCCAACTGCTCCACAGGACATTCTTCTACGGACATGGGTAATGTTGCTCCGCTAGCCTTTTTGTTAAGAAATGAAACAACGCTAATGAGCAGCATGCATAGGAATCCAGTAAGCATTCCAACGAGCGCCCCAACCGCGTTTATAAATGGCATAAAGAGTCCCATTAGAAACACACCATAAAGCGCCCCAGCCGTTGCTCCAACGACTGCAAATGTTGCTGTGTAAATTGTGCCCAAATTCTGGGCGGAAAACGCAAGTGCCATGCAGATCATCCCATAAATGACACCAGTCAATCGGGACACATTGGTTTGGGCTCTAGGGGTCATGGCACTGAAATATTTGAGACGGACAAGGAAATCCTCCCACGTGACTGCAGCAAGTGAATTCAGACTGGATGACAGGGAACTATGGTGAAATAACAATGAATTAATTGACATATAGCACGCATGATGCATAACTGACTTGATTGTTCAAAAAAATAAATATATGTATGTACCTCAAAACTGCACTGAAGATACATGATGTGAAAATTCCCATCATTCCTGGAACATCCGTTAGCTCATGCACTACAAAGTAGGGAACAATCTGGTCAATTTTCTGAATGTCTCCTTTGGTGAGTGGATCGCAGTTGGCGTAAAACGCAAAAATAGCCAAGCCAGTGAGCAGACACAAGGACATGACAAGTAACTTTAATGGTACGCTCCAAATTATGGCTCTGAAATGAAAATGTTCCCATAAGCTTTCAATAACCATGCCTGCATGTAATGTAGTTAGCTTAATGCACACGCACAAAATAAGGAAAATCTCATTAAGAGATTTATAAACTATGTTGTATTTGTATTTTTATGTAATTCCGTGGTATACTAGAACGTACTGCTTAGCCTTGCCACAACTCGGCATGCCACTGTATCTTTGCACTTGGAGTTGATGAATTCCAGGTTGCATAACAGCATGGAAACCAGTTCCAATCAGAAAGTTCCAAAAGTTGTGTCGACTAAATGGGTCGAATGTGAAGCTGGAATAGTTAAAAGAGCCTATTTTTACAGATGCACTGCAGATGTACTTGATCATACAGATCTGTAAGTAAATTTTTTTTTTATCAAGTTTTTACTCAAAAAATTGAAGTCGTTCCCTTTGATTGGCCAGGTGAAAGGCATTCATAAATCCTCCCGAGGCATCAATCCCCTTCCAAACTATTGCAACCATGCCGCTGACCATCATCAAAAATTGAAAAGCGTCTGTCCACACTACTGCCTAAGTGTTTTAAAATTTGATTAGTACAATGTGAAAATAAATCAAATTGATTTTCTAAAAGAATTGTTTGACTAACTATAACATAATACCTACCTTTAGTCCACCAATATTCGTGTAAATGGTTGCACAAATCCCAATTCCAAGCACACTCATCCACATGGGAAATCCTAGAAAAGCTTCAAGCGCAAGAGAAGGCGCGTAAAGAACGACTCCACTGAGTGTTACTTGTTGCAAAATAAATATTCCAGCCGCCAACCATCTTATCCACTTGGAGTCAAATCTCATTTCCAGATATTCGTTGATACTCGTAAGTTTCATCCGATAAAAGAATGGCATGATCAAAAAAGCGCTTATTGGAATCCCCACAGCCGACACCAAATGTAGCACAAATATTTGAGCGCCATGTGCATAGATTTCGGATGGGAAGCCAAGAATGGTTATTGCGCTTACGTATGTTACCATCACTGACGCGGCTACCGGCAAAACGCTCATATTTCGCCCACCCATAAGCAGCTCCTCGTTTGTATGTTTGCCTTTGTAGCCAAAATACAGGCCGATAAGCAAGGAAATAAGAAGAGTGGCACCCAGCAGGACATAGTCCGTTACCCCAAAGTAGTTTACCCCCAGTTCCAACATGATGCAATGTTGTCTTTAAAATGTCGCACTTTTAAAAACAAAAGTATTATTTTCACTTATTACAGCATTTTTATTATGCAATGAGATCAGCAAATGAGTTTTTAAAAATGTTTGGTCTGTCCAAATGTCCAGAGATGCTTTGCTCGAAATACCAAAACTAAAACTAAAAACGTATGTCTTGTCCCCGCAGTGACCACCACTCCAAAATGGAGAGCCACACAATTGAAATTCTTCTCGCGTTGCGTGTTACAATGTACCAGCCATCATCGTCAGAGATTTACCTGGTAAAGAAAATAATATAATAATAATAACAGAACAGGTTGGTATTTACAACTGCGTCTCTAAAGTTGACGTAGCACTGCTACTGCTACTCATTCATACTCTCTGATTAACTATCTACTGCACACTATTATATGTATCATTAAGTTCATGATGATCTGATTATTCATGCACGAAAGAAGCACCACCACCACCATCAACCATTATGTATACCTATATATTACTCTATTAAAGGGTGTATATCATATTTATATTTTACAATTTTATCATCATGAATGATTACGTATGTGCATATATTTTCTAGTAAAGTGTGCATAAGAAGGCAGAAAATCATATTAGGCTGAAATGGACCTGATTACGATTAAATTTTATAATAGCGAATTTGCCTACGGGTGCGATTTGCGCTGCATTTTCACTTTAGGCTAAAACTATATAACTGCTGCCGCTGGTACAGAAAGTTTACATAAAAAAAATACCCACTTACATATATATGTTACATGGGCATGTTTGTAGTTAATGAGATTGCATGTTATATCTATTCAAAATTCAAAAGAGAATTGTAGTTGAAATAAGCTGCCAGAGATATATGTATAATGGGGAAATTATTATTAAGCGTTTTTTTTTGTTTTCAGTCCACAAACAAAAGAGCAAGTGAATTAGGACACCGGCAGTATAGAAGCAGCAGCAGCAGCAGCAGCAGCACAGCAGATTAGGCAAACGTCAAATTCGACAAGTCGAGTCAGTTCACTCGAAGTCGACAATTTAAAAAAAAAATCAAAATAGAAAAAAGACTTTGGCACTTTTACATTTTTGGGTTACAGATAATTATGTATTTTTTGTTGCGTTCAAGTTGAAGAATTATTGGTTTTGCTCTCGGTCAGTGGCAAATTTCGGCAAGAGACAAACAAGACTTGAAGTTACAATGGACAGTATATTACCAGCTTGTTTTAAATATATATGGATGTAATATATACATACATATGTACGTGTATATTTTTTTTAGTAAAGTTTGAAAATGTTTGCACGTAGTTTGATGCACTGGCTAAATGACAACAGGTATAAAAAAAGGTAACGTCACACGCACTGTTTATAATAATTGAGATAAAGTAGATACCAAGCACGCTATTGTGTACGGAAGACAATATAAAGGCGTCTGCATTGACGCCAGTCATTAATGACGTATTCAAACGAGAACAATAATATTGATAATATTGGGCGTTAAAATGCAATCAGTTAATTTTATTGGTAACAAAAAATAAAGTAATTAAGCCTATTAATGTTGAAAAGAGAATAAAGTTTGCTTGACTTACCTGAGGTAAATGTTATTATTGACTGTGTTTGCTTGCTCATTTGATAAAATATTTAACATTTATTATTACTATCACTCATTTTCACATTCCAAAAACTGACTCAGTGCATAGGTACATACATATGTAGGTAAGTTGAAATCGAACATACACACAACAGTATAATAATATATTGTTCCACTTGACTGACTTTATCGGACTCGAAGGAACCAAAATTTATGGGGACCTAGGGTTCATTTTATCTAAAAATAGCAAGGGTAAGGACCCTAACTGCTTTTGGAATGCACAGGAATATTTTTCATGAAAGTTGTCTGAAACATTGTAGCTTTCGAAATGCAGCATCTAATAATAATATTATTATACGTATGGATATATGAACCAGAATTTCAATTTTGCTCTGATAAATGTGGAGACACATATGAATATAATGGAGCAGAATATAATATAATGTCAAGAAAAAAGGTAAACGTCATATTGGTAACATCCATAATGTATGACTCCTTTAAAAAGTTTTGAAATACTTACACATGATGATATCATGAATCATGAATGATGTTTTGAGTTCATTTTCTGCAACTACTACTACCGCAATACATATTCACACCTGCAAAATGGTTCTGTTTCTTCTTCTTGGTCAAAGTTTTCCTTCGTGATCATTTGCGTTCATCATGACTTTTATGAGACATATATCTATCTGTCATAAAAACTCAAAGTGGCACGGTGAATAGGTAGGTTGTATATTATATTATATGTACATAATAGCTCTAGGTATATGTAATATGAATGCATATGCATAAAGTACAAGCAACTAAACATTGATCATTTAAAAACATTAATATATACAATGGATTTAATCAAATGGCACATATAATATGTATTTTAAAAGAGACACTGATCGTTCTGGCACAGAGCCCCGCTGGTCATGAGATGACGCTATTATTGACAACGGCGGACTGCTGGGTTGGGAAACTGGGAAGAATTGTTCTTTGGGGCGTATATGAATCATATTATTATGCAAAAAAAAATTAATTGAATGAGTTTGTACCATTGTCCCAGTACATTGGATTATCCAAGATTCCCGTAATTTTTTTTGAATATGCATTAGGTACCGATGTGCACTTGTGCACGTGCGTACTATAAATCTAAATCAAATCTAAATCAAATCAGTCTTTAAATAAAAAAGAATGCATTAAAATTTAATGCAGTGATTTTTTACTGTGCATTAATCAACAACTGTTTACCTTGATACTATTTTTATTTGATCAAAGGCTGTGTTGCGTTCCAATGTTGCCGAGGAATTGAAATAATTGATTATTGACGTTTTAAAAATTGCGTGATGCTCAAGGTTGACCGTTGTTGTTATGGCGAATAGGGTGGATACCTAAGTCTAGAGAATTGAGAAACTTGTAATTATATGCATATATAATTCGAGGAATTGAAATTATTGATTATTGACGTTTTAAAAATTGCGTGATGCTCAAGGTTGACCGTTGTTGTTATGGCGAATAGGGTGGATACCTAAGTCTAGAGAATTGAGAAACTTGTAATTATATGCATGTATAATTTCAATTAATACTTTGGGAGTAGTGGATTGTCAGTAGTTGATAGCAGATTTTATGAAACAATGCTGAATATTGCGGAATGCGCAACAGTGATCAAAAATATCAAATGAAACCATGCATTGACTTGGGTATATGAAATAAAAAGAATGTCGTGTGCTTTTTAAATTGAAATACATAGGGAGTCGCCTTTAAACTGTAGAATAAAATTATGCAAGAACTCAACATATACAAAATGAGATTTAGTTTTTTAAATATTTATCATTCTAAATTTTTATTATTTTTTTGCCAAAGCTGAGCTTATTCGTCTGTTTTAAGAGAGAACAGCTCATTTGAACTCTTTTTTTCTTCATTATTTGTCGAATTATTTTTTAACGATCTACTTTATCCTAAAAATAACGACAATCAGTTCGAGAAGACAATTGGACAAAAGTCAATTAATAGACAAGGCCGGGTTGTTGAACAATCAGGAAAATTGAAAACAGAAAACTGCTGCAAAACTAGACAAGCCAAGAGACAAGTCAATTTAAGTAGCAATTTTGGAAGATTTTTTTTTGTAAGTTTGAGATTTCACATGGTGGTCTTGTGAAGCAAATTATCAATAATCAAAATCAATTAAACAGTACAAGCTAAACTGACTTGATACATGAAAAATGCTTGTATATGTGTAGTCATCTACTTAAGCGGTGATTGGGAAGCGGTTGTAGATGTTATCACGGAAGGTTGGGACTTCCTGTTGAACCAAACAGAGAAAAAGAAAAAAATTGTTGTTCTTGTATCCAAAGTACTTGTTGATGTAGTCGAAACGGTCATTTCCACCAAAATAACGGTTGATCTTGGAGGAGTATGGGACAACGGAATCGATAACATCCCCACGGAAGATGATTTGGCGGAGAAGGGTGTAGAAGTCGAACTTTCCATAGATGACAGCTTGGTAGATCTCGGAGGTGATCAAGTTTTGACGGAGGAGTTCCTTGAGAAGGTAGACATCTTGTTGGGTGATGCCAACGGTTTGGTCGACAACGAAAAGACGGCTGATGATGAGGTTGATGAGGTCGGTGGTTAATCCACGACGCTCAAGAACTTGACGGAGGACGGTAGTGAACTCAACACGTCCGAGGACAACAGCTTCGTAAACCTCTTGGGCGATGAATTGTTGGCGAACGAGTTCCTTGAGAAGGACAATTTGACGCTCGTTCAAGATGGCAGAGTCAACGACTGGAACGATGGTATCAATGACATCACGACGGACAACAATTTGACGGAGGAGGGTGAAGAAGTCGACTTGTCCGACAAGGACAGTTTGGTAGACTTGTGGGGTAATGATGTTTTGACGGAGGAGCTCCTTGAGGAGGAGGACATCTTGTTGGGTGATTCCAACGGTTTGCTCAAGAGTGACGAAACGGTTGATGATGAGGTTGATGAGGTCGAAGGTGATTCCACGACGCTCAAGAACTTGACGGAGGAGGGTGGTGAATTCAACACGTCCGAGGACAATGGATTGGTAGGTCTCTTGAGAGATGATTTGTTGACGGAGGAGATCCTTGACGATGAGGAGTTGACGTTCGTTCAAGATGGTAGAGTCAACGACTGGCACGATGGTATCAATGACATCACGACGGACAACAATTTGACGGAGGAGGGTGAGGAAATCAACCTTTCCGACAAGGACAGTTTGGTAGACTTGTGGGGTAATGATGTTTTGACGGAGGAGCTCCTTGAGGAGGAGGACATCTTGCTCAGTGGTGAATGGGGTGAGAGAGTCAACAGTGACGAAACGGTTGATGATGAGGTTGATGAGGTCGAAGGTGATTCCACGACGTTCAAGGACTTGACGAAGGACGGTGGTGAATTCAATCTTTCCCAAAACAACAGCTTGGTAGACTTCTGGAGTGATGATTTGTTGACGGAGGAGATCCTTGACGATGACGAATTGACGTTCGTTCAAGACAATAGAGTCTACAACTGGGACAATGGTGTCAGCGATTGGGACCTGGGTATTAACCTGGACATCGATGATCTATAAATCAAATAATTAATATTATTAACATTCCCATGTAAAAGAAATAGAAAATGGGGCAATTTAAGAATTTTAATATTTTTTATACAAACCTGCTTTGGTTCTTCGACAACAATTTTGTTGGTGATTGGCTCAACGACAACTCGCTCAGTAGATGGGATAACAGTGACATCAGTCTTGATTTGAGCGACATCTCCGACAACTTGCTTGTTGACGAACAAATTCTTGTAGAGCCTGTCCAAAAGGAACTTGTAGTTGGTGGATTCGGTGGTGGTGAATGGAAGTTCGGATTGGCGAGAGAAACGGTTGTAGGCGTATGGCAAAAAGTTCTTGTTCTTCAAAAGGACGTCATCGACCAAGGTCTTGAGTCCAAGGACATCCTCCTCTTGTCCGTAGACAGTGGAGGTGGGGATGGAGTACTCAGTGTTGAAAAGTTGGACAATGGGCAAGACGTACTTGTAGAAGAGGACTGGATTGTAGAAATATTGCTTGTAGGCTGGGATGTTGTAGAACCGTTGGAAGTAAACGGACTGGATGAAACGTTGGAAGGCTGGGTACTGGATGTACTGGCGGAACAAAGGAAGAGACAAGTATTCCTTGAACAACTGGGTGGTGTACAATTCATCGATGGTGAGGACACGGTCCTCAGCAACAGAGTAATCGTAGATTCCTCCAACAGTCCTGTCAACTGGAAGTACGGTAGTATCAATCAAGTTTTCTTGTTGTTGTTGTTGTCCTAGTACAAGCTGTTGTTGGTTGATGAGTTTCTCCTTCAACAACAAGTCCTCTGAGACCACTGGAGTGCTCAACAAGGATTTCTCCTTGACGAGACGGAGGGTCTCAAGATCCAAGCTGCGAGCAGCCACAGAGGCGACGAGAGCCACAAAAATCTAATTTTTTTAGAAAAAAAAGTCAAGCATAATTAGTAAATTAATTTGAAAATTATATATATGCTTTTTAAAGATGTCATTTCAGAAATCATGATCTAGCATATAAAGTGCTGAGGAAGAAAAATGACTTACAAAAGCTTTCATTCTGACTTTGTGTTGAACTGAGCTGCAAACAAGACTATTTTCCAAACGCTGGTAAATGACAAGGAGTAACTGCTCCGGCATCTCCTTATATACCCGAAAATTATCCAGAAGCCACTCTTCTTTTCAGCATCTTTTTTTTTTCTCGTGCTGTCAAGTGCAAGAGAAGCCAAGATGCCACATTACCATGAAAGAAGCTGGTTTGGTAACCGGCTTTTTCATATCGCATCACACACAGGTCAGTATTGCATAGATCCATACTATCATCTTATCAGATCATTCCTGTACTTGCATACTATGTAGTAGAGTATTCATCTTTACACTTTTTTTTATTCGAAAGGAAAAAGCTCCGCTCACACTGAGTCACTGTTGCTGCTGCTCAACAAAGTGATAAACCCGACCTGCGGAAACCTGATCAGCGTAGCAGAGGAAATGAATAGAATCTATTCAATAGACAATCAAAGAATTGATGAGAAAATGGACTCTTCGTTTATAGAAATGCTAATAATAAAAGATATGCGATATGCCTGTGCATCAGTTCATGTCATGCCAGTGTTGTAAAAATAATGAATAAACGATAAATTAAAATTGTCCGATAATATTTTGTTGCCTTTTTTAGATACACTGCTACTAACTGTATCAAAAAAATATCACTCCAGCCTTGTGACCAGGCTTGTGCAGCCTTCAACTTGACACTCTCATGAGAGAACAAAGGAGAAAGAAGAAGAAGATGATGACGCTCTGCGAACTCTACTTTACAAAGTTGCTCTTTGGATGAACTTTTATCGTCACTCTAAAATAGAGCTTTCCAGTTTGCAAATAAATATATATGCGATTATTGTAAAATCTAGCAGTTGGATGTTGGATGGATACAAGATAGGAAAAACGATCTGAAAAAAAGTCTGAAGAACACCGGCATCAGGCTTGTAACACGTGTGTGTGTGAAAATGGCAAACTGACAGCGGCAGCAGCAGCTTTCAAGCCGGGGAGCCAGAGGCCAGTGAGATGGACACTCACACTGCTGCAGAAAAAAAAGAACAACATCTTCTTTGCATAAAATATTTATTACTACTACTACACATACTACACATTGGTAGATGAACTGCCCGGTTGGACACGATAATATGCAATTTTATTTATGGGATTATTCAACAATCTTATACCTACGCATGCGTACGTGTAGGTTCTACTCCAGTTGAAATGCAACATTGTTTTATTTCCTTTGCTTCTATCTGCCAAGATGAAGATGAGCATTTTTTTAATGGAATGCTACAACAATCGTAAAATAAATATATTACTTGTACATGGCGAACAAGAACAAGTCCATAATTTTGTGCCTCTCAAGAAAAGCATGCTTTAATAATGTTTTCATGTAGTACCTTGTGAATGTGAGTATCGAGTCCCATTATTATCCATTATCCAAATATAAAACCAAACGAGAAGAGGTAGAGGACAAAAAGGTCGTTTTTTAGTTGATTTTTAAGCTGTTTATTGTATTTTACTTTTAGCCATGGCATTGTTGAGAAATTGTTGTTTCGGTTCGGCAGGAAAAAGTTTCTGCTATCAATTCTATTATTATAATAGTATTATAATATACAACAGAAAGACTTGGTTATATGGCTTTAGAATTTAATTTACTGAAACAAA
>JAHZNC010004436.1:0-12558 GCA_027744095.1 Zhuqinia jingwanae | reverse complement strand
TTGCAAAAAAAAAATTTTTTTAATGATAAAATATTGTAAAATGTATTTATAAGTAATTACAATATTAAAATAGCGTTGAGAGAACATGTAATTTAACTACACACAGCTTCACCTTACTTTTTATTATCGTTTTGTAATTGTTGAAGGTGATGATCGGATGAAAAATATGAAGATAAGGAAATTAAAAATCACAACAACGTAACTTGGGTAGAACATGTTGGTATTTTTGTAAGTTGAAGAGATGAAATAAATGCACATGATTTTCAGGTTTACCATCACATGCATTGACGTCTACTTAAAGCTGTTCGTGTCTCACCATTTTTCACTACAAACTCAAGTAAAAAAATACTGAATGTCCGGAGAATAAAGATTTGACTTCATACCTAAATTTCAAAATTCAGTTTATTATTCTTAAATTGGATCTAGTAGTTATTTTAAGAAAAAAAGTGTCTTGAGATATACATATATGCAACTTGCTTGGCATGTTTAATGAATAACAACAATAATAATAAGTTGTCAAGTCATTTCTATACAATTTGAAAATTGTAGCAGCAGTGGTGGTAGTAGTCGTGGTGATGATAGTGCCTTCCCATTTCCTCTCTCCGTTGAACACTAGTGGATATCTCCAAGTTTTACTGTGTGTGTAGAACAATAGAGGAAAAAGGAAATGGCAAGTGACATGGAAAGCGTTTTGCTTCTTGTTTAAAAAAAAAAACTTTTTACACGCTCAGTTTTGTTTGAAAGTAGCTTCCATTTCGTGCAGTCATAAACCGCGTGCCTTGTACTTTTCTCATTCGCGCACTAAATTTTTCAAGAGAATTTTTTTAAATACTCATTTCCTCGACATTTCAGAGAAAACCATGCAATTTCTGTTGAAGTACATGTATTTAGGCAATGGTGGAATGTGGAATTACAAATTAGAGGCAAGTAAACACTGAAAGTGTGTGCGGATGAGGGGAAAAAGAGGAGTGAAAAACGGAGCAAATCCCACACAAACTCTCATTATTCTTTCGTTAGTTTCACCACCACCACCACCACTAAAGGGACAACTATTAAAGGAAAAAGACAACAAAATAAATTGTGGACTCTTCAAACATTCTCCAAAAGACATGTATTGTACTCTGCCTCATTGGTACGTGTGTGTGTGTGTGTGTGGCAAATGAGAATAGATTTAGATTATTATTATCATTGTCACCAGCTCCATAAAACACTTTTTATGCTGACTTGACTACCACTACTGGTTGAAAATTTGGGAAATGACACTGACACTAGCAGCATTTTTGGTAGAACATTATAAGTTTGGAAAGAACATTTGGTGTGAATTTGGAATGTCTTTTTTTGTTTAAAAAAACAAAGATTATAAATACTAATGCTAAAATGTAAATTGAATATTATACGTTCAAGTATTATAACATTATGCGTTTGGCTGGCTTGTAGACATTTTTTTATTTATTTTTTTGGTATTCACAGAGGAATTCCCAAAATGTAGAATAGTTTTGTTTCTTGTTTTGTTGCGTTCTCGTGCATTTAGTTTTAGTATTATTTCTGTTTTTGCTTGCTTTACAATTTTCCCCAGAGTTATCAGAGTGAAAGTGTCTTCTTATTTCTTGAGTCAATTTATTTATTTAAACTGTATGTAAGTAAGACTATAAATTATTCTAATTTTGAGAGTATATAAGCTGTGGGATGTGTGTGTGTGTGGGGGGGGGAATGGTGGATATAGTTGAGTGAGAATGAGATGAGCTGAATAGAAATATTCAAAAACAAAAGATAAAAGTAGGAGCAGCAGAGAAGCCATTTTCTTGAACTTTTGAATAATGGCAGGCAACAGCAGCAGTATGAAATTCAGAATCAGGAAGCTTTTACTCCTCTTTTTTTTACCACAACACGTTGCTATGTATATATTATATTCATTTCAGTCTATTGTGAAATTTGACAATGGGAATTTGAATTTACTAAGTTGACTCTGTATATTTACATATATACATATCCGAGCCACCTTTGTCTCCTTTGCATTTTGGTTCATTGACTATGTCTGCTTCGCATTTAGTAACTGAAATGCGCACAATTCCAAAAGGCAAAATTGCACACGACATATGTACATATATCTAGTTTAACAAGCCAACTTATTCAATTCCAACGAATTCTGTGAAATGAGCAGCAACAACGCAAGTTGTTTTAGATTAACATTTTGCTTGCTCTATTTGGTATTGTGACATGTGTCCTGTCCAAAAAGACAGCCAGAATTGAAAGTTGAAGTATGTAATAATATAAATAAATAGGTATTCAACTACTACATTGAATGCTGATTATAATACTAATAAAAAATAATAATAATATGACATCGACAGTAAAGATGAAAAGTAAATTCCTGGGAGAGGAGAACATGATCATCCTCATCATCATCAAAATAATAATCTGGTTTTCCCAAAATAATAACGATAACAAAAATAACAAAAAAAAAATTAATTGGTACTGATGTGTACTTCAAACATTTAAACAAACACATGTTCCCAACAGTCAAATGATAGGACAACAGGAGTTTCAACACAAATGATTATTATTATGACAATGTGTAGGTACATACATAGTGGGTGCTTATACTATATGCATATCTGTTTAAAATCATTTGTTCAGTCAAGCCATAATCCAGTGCGCTCATTACGCAGAGGGTTGGTTGCTAAACATAATATTATGCAGATTAAGCCATCAAATATAACAAAACATAAATATATACTTTTGTACTTCCTGTCGATTATAATAATGATGGGAAACCTTAATGAGCCTTTAAACTTAGATCTACCCTCCCTCCCTCCCTCTCCCTCTTTCTCCTGCATGTGTTAGACCGATAATGAGAAGTATGATGTTATAAGCTTGTTATGGCACAAGGTAATTGGGAAAAAGCTTGTTCATCAACTCATTACCATCATTATCCTATCCGTTTTGTATGTATGTACTGTCTGTCTCTCTCTCTCTTTACCAGCGCCTTTTTTTACAATTTCATTTACACTACCCCAGTCTGCTAAAGAAAGAAAGAGATAGTGGGAGATGTGCTTAATTAAAAGTTGGCGCGTTGGCGAGGACAATGTTGACTTGAATAGATATTCAGAAATTGGAAATTATATTATGGTGGCGATCACGACGAGGCGGATGATAATGAAACGAGGCGGGTGTAATCAAGCGGCACATCAGGACAGCACAGGAAAAGCGGATTATTATGCGTCGTTTGATAGCAGCGACAATTACACGTCAAGTAAAATACACGTCAGCAGGATGGAAGGGGGAGAGATTGAATGGGAAATTTAACAAAAAACATACTTTCATTCAAGCAAATTAAAAGAACATACTATACATATGTATGTATACCTACACATACAGTACTAAATCCCATTCTCTGTACTACATTCAATAATAATAATTTAATTAACTTGAACAAAAAAAGGTATACAGAGGAGAGCATAATAATCTAAAAATTTTGGACATTTCATCTGTTTTAGTATCACCTGCCATTTAAAGATTTCAATAGATGACATCCCTTTAAGGCACTCTTACTGATTGTGAGAATGTGTGTGTAGTAATGTGAAACCATACAAACAGTCAGACAGCAACTAATCGAAAAGGAAGTGGGGAAAGCGCGGTTTTGCCATGTAATATTATTATATATTTTTAATTCAATATTCCACAAAAGCTTTTATACGTATTAGAAACTTATAACATAATGTACTAGAGATATATGGGGTATGCTACAATCAAGATTTGTACGTCAGTGATAAAGTCATTTTGTTTCTGGAAGAATAAAAGAAAGATGTAATCCCTATAGGCTGAATTATGTATATACATATTACATATTAAATTAAATAGATCCATTGGAACCAATAATATATTAATAATAATAGTAGTAGTAATAATAATAATTAAAGTGTTAATAAAAGGAATGGCAATATAAACAAAGAGATAGAGAGGGACTGCGGCGGACCTCTTCCTTTCTCTATCTTGTTTACTCTGTCATAGAGAAGATGGATTGACTGGTTTGATAAAAGACTTGGGTTGCTCCTGCTGCATTAAGAGAAAGAGAGAGAGAGAGGGAACTTTCTATTTTTCCTCAGGAGGATGAGAGGAGCAGAGAGAAAAAAGCACTCCACCACCACACCGCTAGTTTTACTCACTTGCAAAATATTATCCTATCTTTCACGCTTGAATGACTAGAGTGTTTTATAATATACTCTGCTACTTTGTCTGTTGGTCTGCATGACTGAATATATGATACGATGATGAGAGTTTTTATGCGAAAGTCTAATAGTTTGTCGGAGGCAGAGAATAAACACGGTAAAAGTAAACAAGGCGAGAAGTAAAAAGGTATGATAAACATAATATGTATACCTATAGGGGTATAGGTATATGTATATTTATATTGTTATATGTAGGAACTACATCAGTTTTGATATGGTTGGTTATGACCTGCAAGGAGTAGCAGAAACATACACAGCTATCCTTTCAAAAGTTGTAAATATACTACTTGTTATTTCGTTTCATACATATATGTGCATCTCAAATGGGTTTTTGGTTGGATTTTTATCTCGTTCCAACAAGCACATCAAACATCATCATCGGCATCATCATTTCGGTGATCATCATATCAAGGGACTCTTTCGTGAATGAATGCAATAATAATGGTATATATGCATGCATGTATGCATGTATATACCTAGTCAAAGAACACTCAAGCCAATCCAACCCAAAAGCCAGAGAGAGAGAGAGAGAGAGAGAGAGAGATAGAAGGATGTTACTCAAAGGGAGAAGAGGAGAGGAGAAGAGCTACATAAATGGATAAGTAGTTGGGTTGGTGAATTGGCGAATGATACATTACTCTCGAGCTCTTTTTTTATTCGTCTCGATTATTCTTGTGGCGGAACGAAAGATGAATAAATAAAGGAATGAAGACGCAGGGTGAATGAATGGTTATTATAATAACAAACCAATTTAATAATGTTGTAAGCAAGTGGCTCAACATATTTAAATACTTCCTAATATTTACAGTTACCTACTTATTATTATGCACCTGTTCCACGTCAGGATAAAAAACAAACCGAAACACTTGGCTAACCTGTCACCAGTTAACTAATCGTTAAGAGACACATCAACAATGACTCAACCAATTTACTTTAACCAATCATCCACCGGGTTCAAATATACCTGGACGATGAGCAACGTAGAGTGCCATGGTGTCTTTTAAAAGCAGCGTCATCTTCTCCACCCAAATTTAATGGCTTTGCTATATGTGCCTATATAACAAATAAGAACTGCCTACTTGTACAACAGAGGCCTACTGCCTGACTGCCTGCCTGCTCCTACAGTTTTTTTCTTCATTCTTTACCTAATCCCACTTTCTGAATTTTACCCTATCATTTTCTTATTTTCTTTCTTTTTATCTAGCAACATTTATCAACCTCGTGTGTAGAAAATGACAATAAAAATCGATCATATTTCTTGTTCCGGAAAATGATGACAACGATATGAGCATCTACTTTCATCCAATATCAAAAAATGCAATAGGGAAAACGTTATGCAAGAACCGCACACACGGCCGAACACTGGCTGAGAATAAAATATAGATAAAAGCATCTTACAAGACTTTTCATTTCCGCTTCAGCTCAGTTCAACTATTATGTGCATAATATAAAAAAACAACAATAATAAAAATAATACCTCTTCTCTTCACAACCATTAGCAATTACTTATTCTTCATTCATTACAATAATAAAAAATGTCAAAAAACATGGCCATTTTAAAAACACCCAATCATCCGTCAACTTCATTGATGATTTTTTTTTATTATGTACGGTTTTTTTTTGCAGAAGGGATATTATTATCCTTATTATTATTATTATTTAAAAAAATTTGTAATAGAAGGCAACGCAACATGACTACAGTTGACTTTTTGGCTACTACAATTTGTACATACACAATGTAAACAGGGTGGAGTTGTAAATGTAAACTTTGTTATTTTCATGCTATTGTCAGCAGGAAGGGCAAGCGGTTAGTATAGTGGCAGAGAACATTAGCAAATATTACGTATTATTATTATTATATTCCTGGATGAAATGGAAATGAGGATGATTCCTACATATATGGTCTATTGGGATCTATTTGCTTACAGTAAACTCGGATGAGAACGTCAGTACATGGATAGATGGATTGACGTACTTGCTTTTCTAATCGTATAAGTATAATGATAAATATGAGTTATACCATGTGGAAAAAAAACTTGTACTATTATACTTATCATTATTATTATGTAAATACGCCCTTTACTTGAACAACAAAGGAAAAAAGATAGGTTGAGAAGTTAAGTAAGTAAAACGCTAGTAAAAAGACAAATCAAGATGATATGATGAATCATGGTGGGTAGCTGACATACATTATCCATACACGTATTCCTATTATATAATAACCAAGTCAACCAAGTTTGCTAGAACTCTAAATAGAAATTGGATGAATTGTTTTTGAGAGGTTTTTGGCATGAGAAAAAAAAAATCTTTATCTGATGAATTTCCAGAATCTTGATGACTTGACAAAACCAGAAAATGGAGAAACTGAATTGAATGTCAGTTTATTCTTGGCATGATAAATCAACTTTGCTTTTAGTTTTGAAAAGGTTTTTTTATATTTCCTCTTGAGTTGCCTGAATGATTGGGGAAAAGCGTAAAAACCAAGAAAGCGTGTTTAATAGGTATACATGAATCAAACTATATTAAAAAAAAGTTGAAAAATACTCTATATACTTAAGTATGTCAAGGCACTACCGTTGTGCAAGAAAAAAGTCGTCATTTATTTTATTTTACTACAAAATTATATGGAAGCTGATGAGTTCTGAACAAAGTAATAAAATGACAGCCAGTGAAGAAAAAATTTAAATGGAGAAAGCTATTAACATTTTAGACCTTGGTTGGTTGATTTGATTGAAAGTTGAGAAGGGAAAAAAGGAGACCAACTTGACTTGTTCAGCAAGAATCACAACGAACAATAGTAATAGTATAAAAAAAAGTGACGAGAAGATTCTGTGGGCCATATATCTTATGTTTTCCTTGATGAAAAGTTTTAAAATGATTTACATATGTTTAAATTGCTCAAAAGATTTTTGGGCCTGAGAGGAAGAATTATTTTTTTCACCTTAATTTTCCAATTAAAATGAGTACTATGCAAGCCACATAAACTATAATAGTAGAAGAATTGCGTACAAGTTCATTCTTGACTTCAAAACAGGATATATGAATTGCTAACAAGATGTAAACATTGTGGAAAGGATGACACATTTTATTTTGCATAACAACTAATTAAATGTGTGCAAGGATTGCGGTCCCTAATCATTTTGCTGATTTTTTCAAGGAACAAAAAGAGGAGCAAAAAAAATCTTCTGGTTTAGAGAAACCAATCCGGGTGATAATTGAAAAGACACAAAAGTTTATGTTACATACATGCAATCAAGACGAGAGTATTTATGTCTACAAAAAAATAAAAATTATACGCACTTTAATTTTTGAGTTTTTAAGCACTGAAATTGTTAGGTAGGCAGACACAAAACCTTTTTCAAAGATACATAAACTCTGAATAAATTTTTACTATAGAAGATGAAGATGTAGGTGAAATTTAAGATATACAGATATACATTTACGTTATGTGGCGGTCGTGTTTTACATATTAGCCAACTTTTTATTCAGAGTGTGGTCACAAAAAAAAAGTTCATTTCATGGCATAAGAAATGTAATGTATATAAGCATATCTATATATATATATATACCTGTGTAATAATAAATACCTGCGTAGTTAAATTTTTACAACAACTGAAATTAATATGAAGTCAAAAACAGCTTGTACGTAGGAATAGGAATCAAATGTTTTACAAGTTTTTACAAGCAAATGAAAAGAAACTAAGTTTTTTTTCATCCTTTTTTTTAAAAAAAAAAAAAAAGAAGAAGAAAGTACAATCATTTTTACTCATGAAAAAAGTAGGTAAGTACCAAGTACGATAATGGGACAATTCTGCTGAGCTGCTGCGTTTAGATGTAAAAGTTTTTCTGTTTTTGGCTATTGAATGCTATTATAAGCCAGGCTTGCTAATAGTTTTCCTTTTCTTATTTTTTTGTTACAAGTTACAAGGTCTTTTTTTACACTGGTAAAGTTTTGTTTGACCATGTTACTGCATACTTTGTATACACACTTTTTTTGAAAAGGAAAATCATGTGTTTTTACTATTTAATTATCTAACAAGCTGGTCTGAAAAGGCGTTGGAAAATTAGGTAAAAGAAAACTGTATTAAAAAAAGTAGTCGTAGAGGCAGAGGCAGGGAGGTGCAGGGGAGAGAAAAAAATCCGGATAAATGAAATTTTGGACATGAACATTTAATAGTGAGCATAGCTCTGTCTAAGAGAAAAGATGCATGTTTTGAACAGAAAAAATACAGTTAAAAAAAGTATTTGACTCAAAACGTTCTTCTCCTTTTGACGGGGGACATGATGATGATGGCAAAAGGGAAAGGCATTTTTTTTAGTATCATCAAAATACAGAGAGTTAGGAGGAGGATGAGAGGAGACATTCTTAAATTAAAATTCATACCAATAATATAATGAATCCTAGCCCTAGCCAGCCAGCAGAATGAAAACACTCATATAAAATCACCCACACCATCCGTGCCCATATTAAAAAAATCCTTATTTTCTGCCACTGCTACTTCTGCTGCGTCTGCTGCCATCACTCACTACTTTCCTTTTGAAAGATCGACTTTATTATAACAGGAAGATAAAGTCTTCACTTGAGAATAGACTAGGACGACAGCTTGCAATAAAATAGGGGCAAGTTGAAGATTTAACTTGGCTCTTAAGAAAATAATTGCATTATCTCGGGTTTTTTTGAGGAGTATAGGAGCATAGAGGGAAATTACGACGAACACACACACGCTTAACCTAATTTTAAAAGGAGCCTCTGTGCCTTCTCCTTCCCTCCACCATAAATACTCACAAGAAGACTATAAAAAAGGGGTTAAATAGTTCAGGTACGCCTGCTAAAGTTAAGAATGCTAATAACAAAAAAGTGGATTCAAAAAACTTGTGGATAAACTCATTACTTAGCTAAGTTTTCAATGAAAACACTACGCCTACCCACAACTCAGCCCACTAATGTACGTGCTTGTCAAACAAACAGACGGACAACACATAACACAGGAGGGATTCATTGAGCACTGTAGTCGTGTGCGTTCAATCAAAATGATCACGCATCATGTAACGTAAAAAAAAACTTTTATTTATTTTTTGTGGAAACGCACTTGTGTCGAAAACGGGGAGTTAGCTAAAGTAGATTCGTGTAAAATGCGTATATTTCATTCATTTTGTTTGAGTGTGTGGTGTATTTATTACACGATCGAGAAAAGTATGCAAGAAGGAAAATAAAGGAGAAAGAAGAAAGAGGACTTTGAGAAATCATAAAATTCAAAGGTTTCTTTTTCAAGTTGTGTGTGAGTTGTGTATAAAAAAGTATTAAAAAATGGAGAAGCAATACAAGAGTACTTATTATTACACACGGTTAACGTTTCATCCCTGATATCCCATCCAGTCAAGCAAGCTTATTATGTGAAGCAAGCATCAGCCCAGCAGCAGCAGAAGAACAAAAAAAAGAAGAGAAAAATTGAAGGAGATCAGATGCATGCAGGCAAGGTATTAAACCAAGTATAGAGAGAGAGAGAGAGAGAGAGAACATGGCATGTCACAGCGAAATTTGCAAGCAAGCAGCTTACTTGTCTTTTCATCCTACCTATTTTAATACATGATACATAAAACAAGTGGTGATGCCTTAACCAAAATGAATGAGTACACACACGAGGAGAGATGTATATGCAATCCAAAATATAAAAACCTAACAGTTTTCGAAAGTCTTTTCTCCCTCTCTCATTTATTCTTCACTTCACCAGAATAATAGTAAAGAGAATAAAAAGAATGGGGGGAAATGGTCAGAGAAACGCTGCTGTTGTTGTAACGTTTCGCAGAAATTTTAGAGCAGTTTCCGAAGGAAAGAAAACCTTAAAATGACGTTGATAGCGATAATGGCAATGCTAGTGTTAAAAGCAAAGTACAAGAAGAAGCTCAACGTTTTAAGTGCTTGGAAACATGAATGTAGCTCTGTGGTGTGTATTTGCAATTTAGCTTAAAAAAATGTACTAGTAACTTGCAGGTGCTGGCGTGTATATGTGTTGGGAAAATGCTGGGGCTTACAAGAAAAGCGAGAAAAAGGGACGACAAGACAACTCACACACAAGCACACGCGTTTCATGTAATATGCACATGCCTCGATATACCCTCGCATTCTCAGCATCAATGGATAGGGAAGATAACGCTTTGCAGAAAAAAAGAGAGCTCTGAGGTTGTTGCGAACAACGAACATCGTTGAACATGGTTTGGCTGGAGAGATGGAATGGTTAATGTTAAATAACGGTGCTTGCTTTCTACGTGTCCCATATTACCCGCCTGTTGTAGTACTACAACTACTGCTTCTACTGCTGCACTACTACTCGGGTATTCTCTTATGCTCGCTGCTCTTCCTTCTGCGTATCTACGACATGTTTTCATCGTTTCTCCGTCGTATTGTATGGACTTGCTAGTTTGCGGAATATGGAATGAAGAGAAGGATACAATCGGAGCACACACAGTAAAAAACCCATACTTTTATTTTTGCTCGCTTGCTTTCTTTCCTGTGCTGCATTCTGCCTTATGTTGCCTCTCTCTCTCTCTGTTTGTGTGTGTGCGTGCGTGTGTATGTATACTTGTCTTGATATCTGGAAAGTCAGTCGGTTTTTTCACTTTCTCCAAGTTTGCTGCTCCAGGAGACCCGTGTGTGGCTTGCCTCTTTGCTCTATTCTGAAAGAAGAGAACAACATATTTTTTTGCACGATTTTTGGTGGAAATTCAGACGAAAATGTATTTTCTCCGTTGGCTTGTTTTTTTTGTGTGACTGAAAAAAGAAGAAATACAGCGAAACACGGTAAAGGTTAAGAGTTTTTTGTGTGTGTGTGTTTTGAGAGTGGGTGCAATTGTGTTTTTTTGCTATTTGATATTTTAAAAGTAATACACCAAATTATATTACCTGATTTGTTTTTGTATGTTGCTAGATTTTTCATTAAAAATCCGTTTAAGTATTGATTGTGGTTGAGTTGTAGGAAGCAACATTATAGATTGACATTAGGTTGGGATTGCAAATCTTGTTCAATTTACAATGCATTTACCTACCCATGTACATACCTACATACGGCTATATAATGTTATATGTATTATATTTCTTTTATCAAATGTGTTACAGGATCAACAAGACAGAGTGGAATTTTATTTTGAGCAGGAAGAGAATCCTCAACAAGAGAACCATTGCTGTCTTTTGCGCCTTCCTCCTTCTTTTTACGCCTTTTATGACTTAACCGGTAAAGGAGCGTTTTGGAACAGGAAACGTCTACAAAATGGTAATAATATGGCTCACAATATTTATACACACAAAAAACACCATTCAATTCTTTATTGCTTTTTTTATTTATTTATAATTTCATATAATATTTCGTTGTATGATCAAGTGGAATGGAAGCGACCACATCCTCGCATATGTACATATTAATAGAATATGAAGGAAAAACATTAAATATTGCATAAACGATGAAAATAATAGTAATAATAAGTCATACAACTGCGTAGGATATAAGTTAAAAAAATATTATCGCTCCAGAAATTATTATTTGATTTATGGCGCGGGGGCTCAAAGAAAATGCTGGCCAAAAAGTATAATAATATTTATTTTTATCATCATCATCATCGTTAAGCACACAAGAAGGATATTTAGAGGTCAAATGAATGCATAAACCTCTATTTTTTAACAAAATGAAAATTATATATGTTGCCATCAATCATTATTATTACTGGTTACACAGGCACGCATATATATATCATCTCTGATCCAATTAAATAGTAACCACAACAATGCAACCACACCAGCAGCAGAGCAAAGTGCAAATAATAATAAACCTAAGTAAAGCAGTAGTTATGAACTGTTTTCACTACTTTCTGCTGTGTTTCGACTACTAACTACTAAGTTAGTTATAGTTAGTTAACTACAATTAACTAATTGCGATTTCAACAGATGTCAGATTACATACGTATACTGATTTTGGTCCCCATCCGACTAAAAAAGTTAATTATAATTAGTTAAGTACAATTAACTAATTGCGATTAAAAATAGACCTCATATTCGGAGTCAGCATGTCCGATTCCTATTATGTACATACCTCATATGTACGTACTATGTATACATGGCTTATCTGTTCCCCTTACCCCCGGGGGATGACCCCATGACCCCATCTTCGAACATGTCATAGCTACTGTCCTAAGGTATCGATTACCGAAAACAGAATTCAAAAATTCCTTATAGTTTCCGAGATATCGCGGATAAGCCCAGCCGTTGCTTATCTGTCACCCATACCTCCGGGGGATGACCCCATCTTCGAACTCGGCCGAGCTACTGACCTTGGGTATC
>JAHZNC010004435.1:0-13605 GCA_027744095.1 Zhuqinia jingwanae | reverse complement strand
TACTGCGAATCTCAGAAAAACAATTCAATCTGGCTACATATTGAGAACGTGAATTAATGATGTGGAGCATAGGTATGTGTTTTAATAAAGACATTTAAAGCAGGAAGCTCTGCATAATATATATGATACCTTTGTAACATGAATTTTTTAAATCATTTTATTTTGCTGGCTGTTGTTGTAAGATTGTGAGAGGTCAACAATCTGGTTATGATTAGTTGAGAAAATGAAAATTTAGTAAACTTTTCAAATTATTTTTCTGCTTTTTATTATTATTATTCAAGTTTTTGTTTATCAGTTTAGGACACTTTGAATACTGGTTTTCAGACGGTTTGTTTTGAGCTCAATCCAATTCAACTAATTACAACAATTATTAAATCAAATAACAAATCACCCCATGCATCATTTTAGTTTTGATTGCATGGTTTACAGTGAGCCATTTTAAAGAACAATTAAATAATTTAACATATTATTCAGGTGGTACAATTATTATAAATTAACTATATTAGCTAACTGTTTAACAATTTAACCGAGGATGGCACGGGTAGCAAGAGCTGGCTGGGCATAACCGATTGGGCCAGAACGGAGAAGTGGCTGAGCGTGGTGGGCAACAGCGAGTGGAGCGTGGTGGGCAACAGCGACTGGAGCAATGGTCTTTTGGACGACAGCAGTTGGGGCAGAACGGTCAGTAATACAGGTTGTGCTAGACCAACTGGGGCAGCGCGGAGGAGGGGTTGGTGGGCAAGACCAACGCTGGCATAAGCTGGTTGGGCAATGCCGACGGCTCCGAGGGATCCGTATCCGATGGCTCCGGCGTTGGCAACGGTGGCCAAAGCGAGGACGGCGAGGAACTGTTCAAGAAATTTACGCTCAGATTAGTATTTTTCATATAAAAGTAATAGTAATTCTTTCGGGTAATAGTTTTTTTTTTCCTTCTCTTCCGTCTGAAGTAATTTATCGTGTAATGCTTTGATTCTCCACGTTTCACTTTTATACTCACCTTGTTCATTTTGGTGGTTTGCTCTGTGAGCTCTTCAAAGGTAATTATTGTTGGAAGAAGGAAACTGGTGAACTGATTGATCTTCTCAATCCTTCCCTCCGTATTTATAGTGATTTTAGTATCGATCCCTTTGCTGGACGCTAATCATGATCGGATATGCCTTAATAATATTTAACCAATATTACACACGACCAACACAAAAACAATCCATTAAATTTGCATACGTACACACCATATACATTTACGTTCACTTATTATTACACACTCATTATTACTCCCAGGAGCGTCATGTCATCCATGTACATAAAAAATCGTCATCAAATATATATCCTCTCATAATATCATATCGTGTCGTGATAAGCCATACCAGAGCAGCAGCAACAGCAAGAAGGATAAAAAAGATGGACACCCTGAAATCATCATCATATCATCCACGCGGCCATCCCTGATCCTCCTCGTAGTAAAGTTTATCATCATCATTAACGTGTTCATCTCCACATAAGGTTCACTTCATACTCAATATTATCCTACTAACCGCTTGCTCACTTGCTGCTCAAATGTACCTAACTAAAGGGTAGTAAGAAATGGTCATGATCATGAATATGATGAATTTTTTTTTCAAGTTATATGTACGTTGTGAAAATATACTCAAAGATCAACGAAACTATCACACGACATATTATGTATCGTTATTATTCGTTATCATTGTATTGTCACGATGATGCCTTTATTTTTGTAGTCTATAGCCAAATTACATTGTTGTTGTTGGTGTTGTACATATAATTGTTGATGATCAATATGACGTTCTTTTATTGTATCCTGCCTGGCCAGAGCGTCGTCGTCGACAGCCTCTCATTGCTGCATTTCAATGGAATGTGCGATTTCGCATAATAATATTTATCATCCCCCAATAATTTATCGACATCGGGACAAAAATATTTATGCAAGTTTTATTTATGGGAATGAAAGGCGAAAACTAGATCACTGCCACTACCACATGCATAATAATAATAGGTATATAGGTATGTAAGTCATGTTGCTATATAGTATATCCATTCATTTCATCATTCATTTGTAAGAGGTAGCAAAAAAAAATTTATATCGTAAAAGGTGACGTGACAAATTTTTCCCCCTACTTTTAATTTGGATGGGCACTTATAAACGTCTCAGTAGTAATATATACTAAGAATATTAATCTATTAGCAAAGTACATCCACTATTTTGTGTGTACTATTTATTCCACTCACTACACTACTTATTCACACAGCATCTTAATATGATAAAATAGTTGTAAAAAAAGATGTGTCAGTGTCAGCCAGCCCAAAAATGAACATGTTGCGTGTGTTTTTTATATTTTGTATATTTGGCTGTATGTATGAAAAAAAAATATATTAAATCCCTTTTGATATACGGTTTGTTGCATCATCATCATCATCATCATCGTGATCATTATATGATTATTATTATTATTAGCGAAACAGGATCACACTCAATTTTCACCCTGAACTTGAGATTAAAACAATAAAGTGTAGCCTTTTACCATTACAATGGTGTTTCAACATGTCGTTGCTGCTGCTGCTGGTGTGGTTTTTGGTGGTGGTGACGATGCCTTCAAGAAAATAAAATAAAAAGTGGGCAGCAATGAATGAGACAACTTCTCTAAACATTATCATCAACAATGATCACATTGTTGTCATTATAGAGCACATTTAATGTATGCATATGTAACTTATTATATAAAAGTGAAGTTGAAAACTATATCAATATCAGCATCTTTTTTTATCATCATTATCATCAAATCTTGCAGTCCAAGCGCAGCGAAGCAAAATGGATATTATGCAAATGAGTGACAGATGGAGGGCAAGACTACTTTTTATATTACTATGTTTGTTCTCAGGGATCCATTATTGAAAATCCATTCATTTGCAAAAAAAAATATAGCAGTGAGCAACAATGGAAAACGAGAGTGTTGATTTTATACGAGAGTTGTGAGCGTATATATTATGCAGTTGTAGTAGCAGTAGCTTTACTTGAAGTTTATGTATCACGGTCCTTTGGATTTTTTTTTTCCTTCATAGTAACTATCACCACAGGAAAATGAATGACTTAAGTGGAGGTGGATGTAAAAGGTGGTCTGGATGGCCAGAAGTCAAGAAGTGGTCAAGTGACCACACCAGGACGCCAACAAAAAAGCATCCCTCTCTCTAACAAAAAGTTGTATTGTTGATCATCAATTTAGTAATGAGAAGTCCTACTAAAAAAATAAAACCAACAAGGTTTTGACAGTTTGTAAAAAAAAAAATATTTGAGACGCACCGCTTTTGATCCTTTAGTTGAAGCAGCAGCAGATGATGGAATAAATATGATTTATAAATATCATTACAGTTCATTTATTGCTCGTATTATTAGAACGCTTGCTGTTTTATGATTGAAAAAATATTAAACAAAACTTGCATGTATGTGTGTGTATATGTGTGTTCATTTGACAGCTACATTTTTTTTGTTTGCTTTTCCTTTTATTATTATTGTTTTTTGTTGCTTGCTAATTCATAAGTATCAATATACAAAAAGCACTCATGTTTATCAATAATATAATGATATTGATAAAAAAAAATCATAAAAGGATTGATGCTAATGATCCTCATAATAAAATTCCTACTTATAATAATAATCAGCATAATAATATAATGATTATATTCCTCTCTTGTTGATTATTATTCAATATAAACTTAAAATATTAATATTTGGGACTAAGTCAGTAGCCAAGAAAAAAAAGCCAAGACAATCCAGTTGGGAAAGAAGACAATCTAGTAATAATAATAACCTTGTAGGAAAAAAACAGTAGAAAAATGGGTGTGATATGAAAATACAGCTAGTTGTTATAAGAATGCCGACGTGGTCACCCTAATATGTAATGTGATACTATATATTATACTTTTTTTACACGTCTTCTACTATTAGGTAGATTAGATGAGGTATAAAAAAAAACATGTGTAAGCGTAGTAAGCAGTATACTTATCAGCAGCGCCATCACATTCTCAATAAGATCATTTGTTACAGTTAAGTTATTATTACTATTATTATTAATATTAATATCATCAAACGATTTTTATAATGTTGTCCTCTTGTATAAAGATTATTTTTTTCTCAGCTCTTTTAAAAGATATCTGTGTGTGCGCAGGAGTGTTATTATTATTATTATTGCATAACAATAATCATATCAACATCATGGTTAACAATGTCTCTTTTGTTGTTACAATTGTTATTAGTCGCATGGCCTGTGAGAGAGATTGAGAGAGATGAGATGCTTGTTTTACGTTATTGTTACAGGGCTGTCTTGCATGTCCAAAGACAAGAGACGTGAGATGGATGATTTTTTTTTTTGGTTTTGTGTCGGTGTCAAAGTCAAAAGGGCTATAGAGATTTACAACTGATAAATATATTGTAATCATCATCATATTGATATTCAATATATATTAAAAAGTTGAGTGTTTGGAAAGAAAAAGTATATACACATATATCAAAATTCTCAAAGGAAGATGGATTGCATACGAGAAAAAAAATGAATGAAAATATATGGAAGGATGAAGGTAACATTTTTTTTTGGGGCTACAAGAAAGATTGCTTTTTTTTGTAGTAAACTCGTCAGTAGAATGAATCGGCTTTTAAAAATAAAAGTTGTTTGCTGCTGTAAATCTTTCCAAAGGGGTTAATTAGGGAGCTATTAATTATTTTTTATCATTGATGTTTGAACACTTGTAGAAAATCGACTACTGAATAAATATATATAGAGCAACTTTAAAATATATGGCAAGATTATGATTACCAATTTGTGTTCAACTGCCAAAAACACTGGAGGTCATTTTTGGGAAGTAGGAAGTTCACTTTTGTTGGGTTGAGATTTCAAGGGCGGGCATATGGAATTTCAAGCTACGCAGAGTAGAGTGCCCATGCATGTTGCACGCTATTATAAAGTATAATAGTATCACTTTTTTTTATCTGAAGTAGAACTAGAATAAGTAAATGGGTATTAATTGTACACATGGTCATCCAAGATTAAAAAACGAAAGAATACATTTAACGATGCGGTTGATTTTTTAACATATATTTATTTCTATTTGATTTTATATGAAAGTAAAGATTGGGTGTAACTAGTGTGTTGAAAGATGAGATATACATACATATATTACAATTTGGAGGTTTTCTCAAAAGACAAATATATAACATGTGTTGTTGTTAACACCTTGTATATTGTTTTATTGTTACACATAAAACGTGTCAATCAAAGTTGGTGAAGGTATCAAGTTGCAAGAAGAAAATGATAGGTGTATATGTGTTGTGTGATGATGATGATGATGATGATGAGATTGTTTGTGTGATTAATTATTGCAAAGTAAAAAGACAAATCTTTAGGGATACCATAAAGGTTATAGGTTGTTGTTAAGATCACAAGACTAAATCCGATTATTTTTTTTTTGCATGCAGAATAAATAAGTTGTGCTTTATATCAAAGAAATTTTTTCTACAAAAGCTTGTATTTATTTTAAATTTTTTCGTGTTTTCATATGGATGTACATACAAAATCTACAAAACAAAGAGATAATTTTAACAGTTGCAGAAGAGTATACAATGGGGCATCAAAAGACTGTAACAGAGAAGTGTGGTTATCATATCACATTAGGTATTTAGCATAAATAGTAGACAACGACAGCTAAGCTCGTATCACACGGTATGATATAGATTCCCTCACAACAAAAACAATGGCATATACAAAAGGGTAAAAAAAGAAACAAACTAAGTATTGTACTTGAATAAGAGTTAAAAACTTCCAAAGTGAGAAAATCTAATGAGAATAAAATAATGGGAAGTTAAGTAGTCTTTTTGGAGTATTTTGTAAGTTTGTATGAGCAGTTCACATGTTAATAATTTAGACATGGCTTGCTTCAAATCAGACCTCAAATTTAAAAAAAATTAATTTAAAAAAGGAACTAGAGTTTAACCAAGGTAAGCTTGTTGAGCAATACCTCCATAACCGACGGCACCGAGGTGTCCAACTCCGGCATAACCGATTGGGGAAGAGCGAAGGACTTGTTGTGGAATGGCTTGACGAAGAAGGGGTTGAGCAATAGCTTGACGGTAGACGGGTTGAGCAATAGCTTGACGGTAGACGGGTTGAGCGAGGGTCTTTTGGACGGCAACAGCTGGGGCGGAACGGTCAACGACGGCATTGAATCCGTTGATGGCATCAGCGGTGTAGGTAACGGTACGGACAGCACCATCGGGCTCAACAAGGGAGTATTGTCCTTGGACGAGATCTCCGTTGCGGGATTCGGTTTGGGACTTTTGGTCTCCGGTAAGAGCATCAGAGACGGAGTATCCGAATTGGTACTGTGGGTTTGGGTCAAATGGCTCGGCGCGGACGGCAGCAACGGCTGGTTGAGCATATGCTACTGGTTGGGCGATGGCTTGACGATACACGGGTTGGGCGATGGCTTGACGATACACGGGTTGGGCAATGGCTTGACGAAGGAGTGGTTGGGCCACACCAACGCTGGCATAAGCTGGGGAAGCTATTCCATGTCCGAGGAGTCCAGTGGAGTATCCCAATCCGATTGGAGCTAGAATATTAGAAAAAAATAACATTGTTATTTTACAGATCTATTTGGACTAATGAAGACAAGAAAGCGTGGTGTTACCTCCAGCGTGGGCAACGGTGGCGAAAGCCAAGAGGGCAACGGCGAACTACAAAAACACAACAAAATATAATTCATTTTATTGCTTTGATATTATTTTTTCCTCAAATCACCGAAACTCTGAACATTTTCATCGAAAATTTAGTTGATTTGAAAATTGCTCTTTGCAAGCAATAATTACTTACTCTGTTCATGTTGATATTTTGTCCTTAAAGGATAATTGTTTGTTACTCTTCCAAGAAGATTAGACAGTGGACTGAATGATTGGTTCAATTCTGTCAATCCTATTTATACAAATTTTATTTCTTGATCTTGTATTCCACTCCAAATTTTATTTTACTATATTCACACCTCCTCCATCAATTTCCAATATATCACTTCATTAATATTACATCAGAAAAAAATATCATACATGATATATATATACATGTATATATTTCATACATACATAACATAAAGCCTTTATGATGACAAAGGTAACTTGACCGACAAGGAGGAGTAGATCTCGAGAAAGTAGACCTAGACCTATACCATTTTTTCTTTTTGCTCAACTAGCCTGTTTGTATTTGATAATAATGATATTTAAAAAATTCATATTCCCTATATACAATGTGTAACATGTGCAGTACGAGCGTCCATACCCCATGCATACGATATGTTGGGAGCAGCAGCTATACACACAAACAAAAACCACGCACATTTTTTTTTTTTGATATGACAAGATGACTACTTTAGATGATAAACCATAAGAAATATGGTGCAGGTGTATGTATAATTATTCGATCGTTGTGTTAATTATAGCAAAGTAGAGTGCCAAATTTTGGTAGTTTGTTTAATGAACAAGGTTATATTAGGATGAGAAAGTAAACCCGATGTCTTTAATTTTTGTATGAATTAATCAATGTCGCAAAAGAAGGTAGCTAATAAAGTTGCGTTTTTTATACAAATTCTTTATGGAAGCCGGTGCAGGATACAAAAAAAAATCCTACAATTATAGAAAATATTGAAGAATAGCAATATTATATTCTTTTTACACTATATACTACTATATTTAGGTAGTTTAAATATAAATTAAACATATATGAAGCTATATATTATAATCTAAATCTAAATCTCTGCTATATAATCTAAATACTATATTGTTGCTGTAATGCATAGAAACGAATAAGCTTAATTAAATGTAACTCATAATCCAACCAACTATATAGTAAGCCAAAAGGTGTGGTGGTGTGTGACCTGAGGGATTTGATCTTTGGACAAGGTGTAGCTCGTGTCAGAAAATCAAATTTACACTTATGATTAGGGACTAATAAAAATTGCGTGACTGGAGTTACACACATTCAACATTGCATTGACGGAATATGTAGATAATTTTGTTCTAGCATTCTTATTCAGGATAATATAATCAATAGTAATCCAATGAAAATAAACTTATTGAAAACTTTATTTAGGATTTGTGCCAAGTTTTGGTTAAAATTTTCATTAAAAAAAATAGGCTTCTTTAATCGCAATTTGCAAGGCATATTCTGGACAATATAATAATAAAAACCATGATTTTTTTAAAACCAGTTTAGGAAATATAATGTAGGTATAACATCATCATCAATGATGAAATGATAATCGTTTATTGTAATGAAAATTGGCTCAAGCGCACAAATAAGAACATATACATGCACTTGTTGGGCACAAGTTTACTTATTTTTATTGCGCTTCCTTATAATGTTAGTGCACGCTAGTGTAAACAGTTAAACAATATACCCACAACAATACATTCACAAGTCTATACTTGGGATTTTAATCGCCATAAAATATATATATTGCTATAGTTATAAAATAGATATATACTTGCTGCTACTGACTGCTACTACCCATTTACAATTAATTATTATTTTAGTGCCTAAAACTCTTGTACGTTGAGATTACTTTATTTGTATGTTATAATTATGATGGTAAAAAGAATCATGTCATGATGAAAACAAAAACAATTGAAATAGTCAAACTAATATTGTAAACTTAACTGATTTTGGCAGTTATTTTTTGGGTTTCGGTTTTATGTGCAAACGATTATAAAAATATATTAGTAAACCTCAACAAAATTGAAATTGTAGACCCGTTAAGTCGTTATAAAAGCCATTATCATCATTAGCATGTCAAATTTCCCATGTGCCGGTTATGATGTGTAGTTACCTATTATTTTACTAATGTTAATTGTTGGGGTAATATATGACATTTTCCTGATCTCCAGGTCACTTCTATAATATACTAATAGTTTGGTTTGTAAGATCCAGTGCATCAAACCTACAAATTTGTGAATTTTTGCTTCGTGGTCAGTAGTAGTGTAAGCTGCTTTATAACTGTTTTAGATTTTATATATCTGTCCGTTCGCGTCCTAACTTTGGAAGAAGTTATCTGATCCTCAAATTTGGTGTACGAGTTCCTTAGGGTCAAGAGTTCGTTATGGATTGAAATTCAAATTTAACAGCTTGGTCGTTTAAGTTTCCGTTACATTTGGTCATGATTATTTTTTGTTAATTTGATTAAGAATATGATATCCAAATCGTCTAAATGGTTTACGCTACTTCAGTATATCGGTTGTATTAAACTCCAACTTTTGTTTGATGAGAAATGTCTTAATCTTAAATGTGACTATGTAACTTTAACAAATCAGTTGAATTTCTTTATAAAAACTTTTTTATTTTTTAAATTTTTCGTTTTTTCATATGGATGTACATACAAAATCTACAAAACAAAGAGGTAATTTTAGAGCAGGTGTAGAAGAGTATATAGTAGGACTGGGGCAACAAAAGATTGTAACAGAATAGAGAGTGTGGTTATCACATTGAGGTATTTTAACATAAATAGTACACAACAATAACTAAGCTCGTATCACACAAAATAAAATAATAAATAGATTCTCACACAAAATAAAAACTTGCCAATAAAATAAGGGCGCACACACAACAGACAAAGACACAAACTTTAGGATTATACTTGAATAATAAGAGTTATAGCTTCCTACAGAGAAATTCTAATAAAGGATAAAATAAATAATAAAGAGTTGGGTAGTCTTTTGGAGTATTTTGTAAGTTTGTATGAGCAGCTCACATGTAAAATAATTTAGACATGGCTGGCTTCAAATCAGACCTCTAATAATAAAAGTTAAACTAGAATAAATGACTACGTTTAACCGAGGTAAGCTGAGGAAGCAATGCCTCCATAAGCACCTCCATAACCGACGGCACCAACTCCAGCATAAGCTGGGGCATAAGCTTGTTGAGCATAAGCTGGGGCATAAGCTTGTTGAGCATAAGCTACTGGAGCGTGAGCGCGGATTCCAATAGCTGGTTGACGGTAGACGGGCTGAGCTACAGCAAGGGTCTTTTGGACGGCAACAGCTGGGGCGGAACGGTCAACGACAGCGTTGAATCCGTTGATGGCATCAGCAGTGTAAGAGACGGTACGAATAGCACCATCGGGCTCAACAAGGGAGTATTGTCCTTGGACGACATCTCCATCACGGGATTCAGTGTGGGAGTGTTGGTCTCCGGTGAGGGAATCGGCAACAGAGTAGCCGAATTGGTATTGTGGATGGGGGTCAAATGGCTCGGCGCGGACGGCAGCAACGGCTGGTTGAGCATAAGCTACTGGTTGGGCGATGGCTTGACGATACACGGGTTGGGCGATGGCTTGACGTAGGACTGGTTGCGCATAAGCTACTGGTTGGGCGATGGCTTGACGTAGGACTGGTTGTGCATAGGTAGCACCGATACCACCGAGGCTATGTCCGACAACTCCAGTGGAGTAGGCCAATGGAGCTAGAATATAGAAAACCAAAAAGTTATTGTACAGGTTTGTTTAAAACGTCACGTTATAGTAATTGGGATGCAAGAAAAGTATAGTGTATCTTTACCTCCAGCATGGGCAACTGAAGCGAAGGCCAAAATGGCAATGGCGAACTATAAAACACAAGAAAATAATTAGATTATTAGTTGATCTTTGTATCTCACCGAAAATCCAAACATTTTTTTTCACCGAAAACTGATTATTGCTTACTCTGTTCATGATGATGTTTTGATTGTTTCTTGTCCTTCGACAGAGATAATAATTTAATTGTTACTCTTCAAAGAAGATTAGACAGTGAACTGAATGATTAGGTCAATACTGCCAATCCTTTTTATACTTATTTTATTTCTTGATCTTGTATTCCACTCCAATTTTTTTTATTTTCCACTCTGCTCACACCTCCATCAATACCCAATATATCACATCATTTCTATTACATAACAGAAAAAAAATCATCATACAATTTCATACATTTCATAGAGTTAACTTGACCAACGAGAAGGGGATCTCGAGAAAGTAGATCTATACCTAATTATCTTATTCAAATGCAGTCTCTTTATATTTGATAATTTAAAAAAAAAAATCAGAATGTCTCTCTTGAACATGTGTATATACTATATATACTGCTACTGTCAACGAACTTCTGCTGCTGCTGCTGCGTACTATATGGGTAACAGTAGACAGCACAAGCCACGCTCATTTTGCTATTATGACAAGATGACCACTTTTGATGATAAACTAAAAATATGGCGCAGGTGTTAACGGTGTGGCTTTATCATTTATTATGCTTTCATAATTGATTTGCAATAATCCATGCCGCCGCCTGTCAATACACATGCATATTATAATGATACACACATTCAACATTACAGTAGCAAAATAGATCGGTACTTACATTTTTAAAAAAAATCACAAGCGTACACCCATGATCTTTTATATCACTTGTTGTTGTTGCGATGATGGCATTTATAAAATAAGTAAATGTGCGTAATGTACTTACTTGCGTACATATTTTTAAAAGTTTGTATCATTATTATTGCAGGTTAACTTCTTTTTTTAATTTTATTTTTGGTATTATTGTGACAGGACAGGATTCTCTACTAATGTGAATGTTTGTTGGGACAGTGACACAATTTACTATATTTATTTTTTTCTTTCAAATGATTCATTCAGTTGATCTATTTATGCATGTAGCTTACGTACATGCCTTCGTCCTATAAGCATGTACGTGTACGAGTTGATTAACAAGTGAAAAAATACTAATTAGATCAAGTTTAAATAACTAGTCAAGCCGTTCATTATTCTTGATGTTAGTGCATCATAGAAATCTTGATACAAAAAAAAACAAAAAAGTCATTTTACCATATTGTTATACTCATCTGTTTTTTTTTTTTGGTATTTGAAGGGACAGCATCGGCATAAGTATATATGCGACGCATTTTATGTATAATAGCTCTTGTTATTCTAAATGGAGAAGAGAGATAATATTGACGTTGTCATAAAAAGTGACATTCATAATGTGCTTATCTAGAAATGATCACCGTGAACTTGACAGCAGTTATTTGAAATACAAAAATCGTGTTTGTCGCTTAATAGTCAGTCTAGCATAGTCATCATCATCATCATAAAAAAGGTAGCCCACCATGTGCAAAAGGAATGTTTGAACATTTAAGATCATTTTAGAAAATATAAAGAGACCTGTCTATTATTGCAGACAACGACAAAAAGATGTTTATATTGTTTTTGGCATTTATATCGTGAGCGCGAGCGAGTAGTCTGGCATATAGTGGTGGCACTACTTAAAGGTGCTGGTAATTTATGTGCATTCCTGATGTAATTAGATAATTTTTGTGCGAAGATGTTGTGTGGGTTGCAGAAAATAGAATATCGTATTGCATTCAATATTGTGCACCTATATTCTATTTACCTATGCATATTAAATATATAGTTATTTGAAAGTGTCACCAATTTCCATAACGGGACAGGGCTGGGTACTTTTTTCTTGAATTGGGCGGTGGACTTATGTACATAAATTTACATGGATGCTATTGAATTGCAAGAAAATTAAAGCATTTTTTTAATGATTCTGATCAATTGAAATAGCTATTTATAAAAAGCATTTGTAATATTTTAATAAGAAGAGAGTTATATATTGTTGTTGACTTTGCATTGAAGAATATTGGCTCATTATTATATTCCGTTAATCTTGAATTGAATGTCAAAAGGTGTAACTACTATATTTTCCTGGGATCTTAAATTCGTTAAAAGTTCACGACTTTGACTTTGGTAGTGCTCCATAATAATATTATTATTATTAGTTTTGCTATTTGGGTTAGAATTTACATATAGTACGTATTTACATGTAGGCAGGTGAAAAGTTTAATTGTTGGCAACAAAACTGATTGAAAAATGTAGATTATATTGTTATGAATGATGTATAAAAAAACTGATCCAGAAAGTTAAAGGTTATACATATAATATGCAATAAAAGCTATTTTACAAACAAACAAAGCGGTTCAAGTCTAAGAAGGCCAGACACCAACACAACAATAATAACCGTGAATTCTTCTGAATAGGAATATTTAATGGCAAACATATAACAATGTAAGTAGGTACACATATATTTAGATTTTATACATGTATGACTTTGAGAGAGGTAACTTGGAAAAGGACCTGCCCAAATATATCCATATCCTTGCCAAATATGTCATCTTTTATCTCTCAAGAATCTCAAAACATTGAAAAAATGCTTCTGTTGAGTTGGTCTATTCGAATTTCAAAGCTGTTATTTTGACATGACAAAAAATTGCTTAATTATTTTACAATTTTAGTGGATGCATTTTTAGCATTTTTCACTCCACAAAATACTATCTAATTTCTCACAAAATTACCAGTTGACACCCAAAAACCTTATTCATCCCAAGTCACAAGTTGGCTGCTTTGCTGGAGCGTCGACATTGGAAAATGGACAGACGCGTGAAACAATCTGTAAAAGATGCGCAAATAGCATTCTTGATTAGGAATGATTTTTTTACTGATTCTTCCAAGCATCGTGATCATGTTTTTATATTG